>PVKS010013433.1:34023-50926 GCA_004027875.1 Aplodontia rufa | reverse complement strand
CCATGGTATAAATGTACCACAGTTTTTGGATCCATTCTTCCAGTGAGGGACATCGGGGTTGTTTCCATAGCCTAGCAATAGTAAATTGTGCTGCTATGAACATCGATATTGCTGTGTCACTGTAATGTGCTGATTCTAAGTCCCCTGGAAAGATACCCAGGAGTGGAATAGCAGGGTCATATGGTGGACTCATCCCTAAATTTTTAAGGATTCTCCATATTGCTTTCCAGAGGGGCTGTACCAGTCTGCAGCTCCACCAACAGTGTGTTAGTGTGCCTATCTCTCCACAGCCCCTCCAGCATCTATTGTTGTTTATTTTAGTTTGAGACAGAGTCTAAGTTGCTTAGAGTTTCACTAAGTTGCTGAGGCTGGCCTCAAACTTATGATCCTCCTTCTTTAGCCTCTGGAATTGTTGGGATGACAGGTATGTGCTGCCATACCCAGCCAGGTTCTGTGAATTCTGATAAGCACCCCCCTAAGAGAAGCAAAGTGTGAGAAGTGTGAGGTAAAGATCCTTAGACGAGAACCTGCTGCTTTCTAGATTTGGGAGAACTGGTTCTTCAGAGTTCTTGTACCAGATCTCAGCTCCAGGCATTTTTATGTACAACTAAATCCAGTAAGATACTCTAAACAACCAAAATGTCTCATCTGGCAGGACCCATTCTCTTGAGAAGGATGTTTCAGTTTTCAATAACAAATGTTTTTCTTCACCGCACACCCAGAGGCAATTTATTCTTAAACTGATCGGTTGCCCTATTTTAGAGAAATTTCCCTATTTTAGAGAAATGGCATATTTGTGCTGGTCTTCTCCAAACTGGAAGTTTTGAGGAGATACTCAATACCTTATTGGCATCTCAGTTCCCCTTAAAATATTTATCATCATACTTTCAACGCAGTGTCAAATCAACTTGTTTACCCTGTGTTAAATCATGAGTTTGGGTCACAACATATGAAACCCTATCTGAACCCAAATCGTCCAGTTAGGATGGCCCTCTAGTGGAACCTTGTCTGATGTTTTCAGATGTGCATATGAGGAAGTAAACTATACCAGTGCCAGCATTTCATTAAAAATGCATTGCTTGTTGGGATTGCAACAGGATCAAAGGATGTATGACTGTCCCCATATCACAACATCCCTTTCCTTGGCTGTCCAGGGCAGGACATCATGCCATCTAGCTGCTTTCAGAACAAACTATATCAGGCTCTGGAATGGTTGTATCTATGGATGCTTTAGTGTGAATTATTTGGCATGGTAGAGTAGAGAAAGCATTAGATTTTTAGCAGGGCATCATGAGCTTCATCTCTGCCCTCTGCAACCTGGCCGTCTAAGGCTAGTGAGTTATTCTCCTGTATCAGGTCTTTGTCATATTGATCTGTATAATTAGGTGATAGAAGGAAGTGATTTCTAATGTCCTTTCAGCTCTAAGTTTTAAAGATCCCTGCCAATTTTGTAATCACCTCTTTGTGGTTTTACCATTTTTGCATCTGATTTTGCTTCCTTTTGTAAGTCGTAGAAAGCTACATGTCATAAACGTAATGTACTAGATATTTGAATTTTCCATTAATAAGACAATACATCATTTGTAGGTCAGTAGCACAGCCAGTAAATTAGAAAATGCTAATTTTAATGCCTTATAATAAAGGATGCTGAAAGGCTCATGCAGAAGAAGATACACTAACATAAAATTGCTACTATGAAGCAGAACTGGCTTGTGATGAGTGAGACACAGAATGAAATTAGTTCAGACGAGGAGAGAATTCATTCACATAGTGGAGATCAGGGATAATTCCAAGTTATGGAAGGGGGAAGGAAATAAGCAGCCTTGCACTGTCAGCAACATCAAGATCCACCTGACCCTGTCTGCAAACATTGCTCACTGAGTGCATGCTCTCCCTACAACAGTCCACATCCAAAGACCAAGTGAGGCAGAGTAGACAGTCATGGTCAAGGTGGGCCCTCTGACCAGCTCCTCTGGTTGAGCCTTGGCCAAGCCTGTGTGGCTTTCTGACTTCTCCCACTATTAATCCTGCACCATCTCTTTCTTTCAGAAGTATTGATTCCTAATAAACATCTTACACCCTAAATTCTATCTTAGTGTCTGCTCCAAGAGAATATATCATGCAACCTCTGCCCATGTCCCACAGCAGCACATGAAAATTTAAAAGAGTCTTACAGTGGGAACCAAGCAACAGAGAAGCTTATATCAGCTTCCTGTAGTGTGCTACCTCATACTAGATAACTCTGCAGCCCTTAGTTACCTGGCTTCTAGAAGGAGGATTTGAGCCCAGAAAAGTCCTCAGGATCCGTGCAGTGCTGACATTACATATACTGTCATTTCCTTTATTTATAGTCTCATCACTTCCTCTAGGAAGCCTCCTCCGTCTTTTGTTCTTCCTTGTGCTCTGAAAGCATACGAAGTTCACAGCAGAAACCCTTATCCCACTGGCCTCTCACTTAGCTTTAGCAGGTCTGTTTTCTCTACTGATGCTTTTGGATCCACAACATTGTCTTTCATCTTAGAATCACCTACACACCTACTGCCTGGCCTAGAGTCTTCCAGGTATTCAACAAATAGGTGTTCAATAAAGAAACGCATATGGACTCTCAGGTTACTCTGACAGAGGAATAAATAATAAATGGTGGTTCACAGCCCTCTTTGCATGCATACTCTTCTTTGGGTAAACACTATCTCATTTAGTGAAGATCAATTTATTTTCGAACAAATTGCTGTAGGACATCAACATAACAAAGTAGCCCAGTAAACAAAGACATGGCCCTGTATCTTAATCAACTGTTATGGGCAGGTAATGCAATATGAAAAGCAATCATTCTTTTTCAACCAAGCATTTTAAAAAAAAAAAATGAAATAGTAATTTCTCTGTATTAATTTATTTTGTTTTCCTTGTAATAAAGCAAAGAGAAGGTGCCAAAATACAAAGGGTGATGAGATGGCTGGTATGAGACAGATCAAAGAGCTAAAAAAATTCAAGAAGGAAACGAAAATTAAATTTATGAAATGCCTAATACATGCTAGGGGCTATTCTGAACATTTTGCATATATTTTTTTACTAATTTCATTTTATAGTTTGGAAAGCTGAAGCTCTGATTAGCTTATGTTTTATCCCGAATCCTGAAAGAATGGTCACAGGGTTGAATATAGACACGTGTGCATCTTTCCTCCAATGAATGGCTCTATCTCATAAATAAATGGAGATAGAAAGTTGGTGGTATTCAACATACCAACTCCTCAGTGATGACCAAACCCACATAGCTTGTTCAAAGGGAAAGAAAGGGAGAGTGAGAGACAGAGACAGGGAGACATAGAGACAAACAGAGAAGGAGGTAGAGAGGAAAACATCAAAATATCAGAGGCAGGGGAAGGGGGACTTTATCTAATAATGTAATCAAATAATGCTTGTCGAGTAAAGGGTACTGGGTTAAACAGGAGTGTGTGTGTAATTTCAAAGCGTATTTCCTGCCCACATAGACCCTCAAGGACATAGCTGGGAAGACAAAGCACACATGTGCATAGAAGGAGAATTAGCTACCCAAGACAACAAGAAGGTAAAGCCACATTCGGTCCATAATAAGTTCAAAGTCAGGAGTCTATCTTAAGTAGAATGGTCTAAAAGGACTGGACTGCAAGAGGCCAGGCACAGTGATGCACGCCTGTAATCTCAGCAACTCAGGAGACTGAGACGGGAGGATCAAGAGGTCAAGGCCAGTCTCAGAAACTTAGGCCCTAAGTATCTCAGGAAGACCCTGTCACCCTGTCTCAAAATAAAATATAAAAAAAAAAAATGTTCTGGGGGATATAGCTCAGGGGTAAAGTGCTCCTGGGCTCAATCTCTGCTATAAAAACAAACAACAACAACAACAGAAAAAAAAAACCTGTAAGAAAGATCTCTCCACACTCCTAATCCTACTCCAAATCAATTAATTAATTTGGCGGTGGTAGATGAAAATAATGTTGCTTTCTTACTCTTTCTCTGATCTTTCCATTGAGGGTCTCTGCCTCTAAGGAATTTTTCACAACATTTTCAGAGTGAGCATCCTGAAAATATAGATGACACTGTGACACTCCATAGGTTAGCAATGCAAGGGCTCCTAAGCTCATCTGAGAGCATGTACCTTGCTCTGTACTGCTACGAGGGTTTTACTTGTCTGTATACTAACAAGTTATTGCTAATCTATAACAAGTGAAAAGAAAAGAATTTCCAGTATGCTCCATTTCAAAGAATTGTGTATGTATTGTTCTGGAAATAATCCACAGTGTACTTTCAAATGAATTTCTGGGTGGATGCAGAATTCGCCTATAACTGTATCCAGCTGTAATCCCTGAGTATTTTAAATGGGGAAATACATAAACCGATAAGAAATAATCATAGAAATAACGCTCCCTAAAAAGTGCTATTCATTTCAAACAAAGGCTCTTAGCAGGAGATAGCCTTTCATTAGCAAGTCAGGACTCAAATAAGGCAAGGTTGTTTTAAAGCTGAAAGTTGTTCTGATGAAAACCATGTAGAAAAACCCATCCTGTCTGTGAAGATTTTGCATGTGAGTGTGTAACATAGAAGCAGAGGTTTGATTTCCTCTGCAGGGAAGGAATGTGGTGTTGTGACGTTTCTGAAATTCTAAACCCGAGCGGGGGCCGGGTGGGGGCTGCTTGGAGTCTGAGCTGGGATGCCAAGGTATTTTTCACGAATGCGAAGGCTGAAAGGTTTGCTTTTAAGGACTTGCACAGGTTTCCCTCCTGGCCACCCTGCATCCGGTCCTTCTTAAAAGGGTCTCCCTTGGAAAATAAAGTCAGGGAATTATTTTTTTCCAATGGACCCACAAAGCAGGAACAGATGTGACATGAATAACCTCGACTTTGTGCATACCTAAGAGAAAAATGACACGGACTAAAGCAGGGATCTGGCTCCAGGCCAGAGAGAAGGACAATTGGAGTTTAGGCCTCTAATGACATGGTTCACTTTGGCTCACTCTTTTTTGTGCTTGAGTAAGGAATGCAGGTGGGAAGAGGGGGCTGAGTTCACTTATTGCAAACACGAATTCGGTATTTGCAATGGCTGTCAGTTTCCATAGCGCTGTTTTCCCTTTTTCCCAGATTGGAAAATGCATACTACTTTATTTGAGCGTCTTTCAATACATGGAAGACATGATTCAAGTAAATGTTTGTGGCCTGAGCCTCAGTTTGACATCCTGAGATAGAATTTTGGATCTACCACCTAACAACATAATTAAAAATATATATTTATTCTCCCTGTGCCTCAGTTTCCTTTTCTGTTATATACACAAGATAATATTATCTATATTACCATTGGCACATAAGGAGCTCTTGGAATGCTGTCTAATACCTCATTGATGTTATTTGTTACAGTGGTTAAGAATAACTCTCCATCATGTTTTATGTTTATTTGCATTCATTTCTTATTTTCCATACCGAAAACCAAGCCCCCAAGTATAAAAATTTTCAGATTTGGCTTAATATAATATTTCTATTCAATTTTAGTGGTTTGCTGGCAAACGTTCAACAAGTGGCTCTCTAAATTGGAAGCTCAGATCTGCAGAGTTTGCCGATTTCTGTGGTGCAAATACTCCCACTATGGTCATTTTCAAGCTATGATCATGATACAGCTGACTCACAAATTCCTAAAATCTTAGCAGTAGTCTCTTGTGAGAAAAAACAAATCCGCTTCAGCAAAGCCACATTCAAAGGAAAGATGTGAAAAAAATATGAGAAAAAAACAAATGAAGACATTAACAGTTTGCCTTAGGGAGCCTGAATGCTGAGAGCCACAGTGTGCTACTGGTTATCAGTACTGCCAATAATACCCTTGTCTGTTCCTGCTCAGGGGGATTATTTACTAAGACTCCTACTGCACAATGATCCCCTGTGTTTTCCCAAGAAGAAGAGAATCTACACCCCAAAATCTTGGTTGAAGTTGTAAAGTATACGTTTCTTGTGAAAATTCATAATGCACATGGATAATGATACTGATAAGACTTATAATAAAGTAGCCCATTAGCCATATACATTTCAACATTTGATGAATATTTGACTATTGAAACTGTTTTGGCTTGGTAACTAATCATATCAGGAGGAATTAATATCTGTTCAGAACACATATTAGAAAACATTGACAGAGCTACTTTACTAGTTGTACGGAAAAGGTAAAAGTCTTGTCAGAATGGCAAAAATGAACAAAATAAACAATAATGATGCTGGAGGGGCTGTGGAGAGATAGGCACACTAGCACACTGTTGGTGGAACTGCAGACTGGTACAGCCCCTCTGGAAAGCAGTGTGGAGAATCCTCAAAAAACTAGGGATGAGCCCACCATATGATCCTGCTATTCCTCTCCTGGGTATTTTCCCAGGGGATTTAGAATCAGCACATTACAGTGACACAGCAATATCTATGTTCATAGCAGTTCAATTTACAATAGCTAAATTATGGAAACAACCCAGTTGTCCCTCAGTGGATGAATGGAAACAAATGTACCAAAAACTGTGGTACATACATACCATGGAGTTTTACTCAGCAATTAGAAACAATGATATTGCAGCCTTTGAAGGAGAATAGATGGCTATGGAAGAAATTATGCTGAGTGGAATAAGCATAACCCAGAGAACCAAGGGTCGAATGTCTTCACTCATCTGTGGAGGCTGGAGCTAGACCCTGGCCATTAAGAAAGGAGCTGTATTATAATGTTTTAAATCTGGATAAGGTGTAATGTCATGCAACCTAATACATTTTTAGAGATGTTTTGGGAAGGGGAAGGGAGGGATAAGTGTGGGTAATTGGAGGGGCTCCTGGGATTAAATCAAATTTTCCAAATTTATATATATATTATATTATTTCGTTAGAAGCTTGTGTGATTGTTCAACAAATAAATTCCTGAATAAAATAAAAAGTAAATATCTTCAGTAATTTTGAGAAACTATACTTTTCAAAACTTGGAACAAAATATACCTTGGATAGTCACCAAATGAAAAAAAATGTATAGTAGAAACACCAAGGACCATCTACCAAAAGCTACCCTTTCACAATTCTGCAGGATAGATAAAACTGTTTCCATTGTACAGATGACAAAATGGGGACTAATGACTTTTAATAAATTTTAATTAATTAGTTAATTTTAATTAGTTAGTTAATTAATTTTAATTAATTAATCTATTCATTTAATTAATAAATCATTCTATTTTCAAAACTAGCATTCTTCCTTCAACATTTTACATGAAATGCCATTATGAAATTACGATTATCAGTTTAGCACTTCACTCTCAAAGCAATTTAATTGTGTTTTTATTAATCTACTTTTCCTTTCCTCCACAATAATTACTTCAAATTTTTTACATTGTCTGCCACCTCATTTGCAGAACATTATTTCACTTTTCTTGAGCCAAGAAGAAATTCCTTAACTGCCTACAACCTGATCTGAAAATTTATTTCTGTGTATATCTATCTTCCCAGCTCCCCTCTGAATCCTAAAAAAAGAAAAAAATTAGAAAAGGAATAAAAGTAACTTTCTTCCTGTGTACAAACTCCAATCCTTTCTTGATGTTTCTAAATCTGCCCTCCGTATGTAATTCTGTCTATTTCTCTACATCTCTCTAGCAGCTTGTCACAATTCTTAGTGAGGTCAACTCTATCCTTATATACAAACTAGACTGATCCTTTTCTCCATCTTCTTCCATCTGTATTTCTTCCATTTCTCTTTTCCCTTTCTTTCTCAATCAGCCTTCCTGAAAACAACTTCTTCTCCAGCTATCTGTATATCTTCAATTCTCAGCCACTCTGAATCTGTCCAATGAGGCTTCTTCCAACACACGACTGAACCCCTTACAGCAAGACCACCAGGGTGCCAGTTGTGAATGCTTGGACAACTTTCAATTTTATGTTTAATCAGCCATTCATTTCTTCTTGAAATGGTATTTGCTGTCCCTTTTGCTTCCTTGGGAACTCATTTTCTTTCTGTCAACTTTGTCTGAACCTCCAAAGGAGTGTCCTTTTCCTTTGCCTGTCTTCTAAATACTAGCTCTCCTTGATTCGAGGCCAGTATCAATAGCAGTGCCACTTGAGGGATATCATCTACTGTTGTAGATTCAATTATAATCATTATGATGTTTTCTCCAGATTTATATTCAGTCCAGAGGAACTCATAGCTTCAAAATCACTTCTAATTTCTTGCATGAAATTTCAGCTTGAAGGATAGGTAAGTATGTCAATCTCTAAATTATTAATAATCTCCTATTCTCAATATGCTCCACCACATGTGTTCCTTTTTAAAAATAAGTTTCACTCTGGCTTCTCAGTCAAATGAAGGAATTAATTAATAGCAATCCTCACCTTTTCTCTCTATCTTAAATCTAATCCATCAACAAGTCTTTTTGATTCATCTACCTAATGCTTCTAAAATTCATCTATTCCTCTTCAACATGAGTACAGTATAAACCGAGTCTTTTCCTGTTTGTATATCAATAGCAGCCTTAGACCTGAGCTTTCAGCATCTATCCACATTCCTCTACAGTCCATTCTGTGTTTTAGGGCTAGGATATATTTCTAAAATGAAAATCTGATCCTTTCAGTCATATTAAAAAAATATTCTCCAATGGTGTCTCTTTCCTCTCCATCTATACTTAAGATTTCAAAGTTATTCAAAATATATTCAGTTGGCTGAAACACTTGCATTACTTAATACACTTCACCTCCAGTAAACATACACATACACACACTTGTGCACACACAAACATGCACAACTCGCTTATCCTGAGTGGTTCGCACGTATCCTCTGTGCCTCAACCTAAGTCATTTCTTCAGGAAAGTCTTTCAAAGCCCTGAAATTCCACTGGCATAACACTCCCCAAGCACTTTTGTAAAATCACACATTCCTTCCTCAACAGTCTTGAGTTATATGTTCATGAAACCTAAAAGTGCCTGCGTAGGGAATTTCTTACAATTAAATAATAGTAAAGTAACAAGCTCCAGGATTTCCACTGCATTCTGGAGATAATGTGTTTATATTATTCTAGTGAATAGTCATATTATTTTAATAACCTGTGTTCATATAATTTGCAGTACACAAATTCATATTATGGCAATATAGGTCAGAAGAATTCCAGTTGAAATGGCAATCTAACACATGTGTTTTTCCAGGTTTCCTTCGGAATCACCATGAAAATGATAATAATGAAATTAAGATGTATAATAAATTCATAAGGATGAAGAAAACCAGAAATGAAAATGAACTGGAAAAGAGGCATCAACAAATTTTTGGAAGATGGAAATCAGATGAGTAAGCAGTAACTGATCTAACAGACTGGAAAATCCTGAATCCAAAGTACCTTTAAAAGGGGATCTGAATAGAAAAGAATATGATTTGTATGATAGAATCCTGGAGGGGCAAAAGAGAAAATTAAAAAAGAAAATGGAGGTACAAGGTAGCTTAGAAGGTATAGAGCTAAAATACAGACTGCTGGTGAATCTGTGCAAGGAGTAGACCCAATATGGTCAGCTGTGCTCCAGGTAGCTAGCCAACTTCTGCTCTATGATCCTGAAGGGGGCAAGAAGTTTTATATGTGGAGCCACAGAATAAGAAATGCTTTAGCATGGAGTTGCCAATCAAGGAGAGACTACAGTGAAATGCCACATTTAAAATAAGAAAAATGAGGAGTATTATGAATAGGGATTGCTCTCTCTCAATCTTATTTTCCTCGCCAAATAAAATCCGCACAGAAGATATGTGGCTGGGGATGGTTTCCTCTCCAGAGGATTGATTGGACAAAGGAATAAATACAAAGAAATGATTTTTTAGGACCCCATTCAAGCAACTGGGTAATCGTTTGATAGTGCAAGGAGGGCACTCCAAGAATCAACAAATCGTGCACAAGCAGTAGATGTTTGTCCCTTATTGTTGCTGAGTTTTTTCAGTGTTGGCTTCTACATAGCACACAAACCTTCTACCACTGATCTACATCCCCAGCTCCCTTGACCTTTAAATATAAATGGAGAGTCAAGTGTTCCATGATATTATGATTACATATTAGGTGTCCCCAAAATCTTAGGAGACAATGCTAGAAGGTTTGTTAAGTCTTCCTCTCCAATTGTCCGTGTCATGTCTTTTGGTCGCAGCAGCAAAATAGCTGAGGAAAAGACATAGCATTTGAGGACAGGATCCACAATAAAAGCCAAAAGACAAAATGTAAAACTGCATTCAAAAGCTTAATATAATTGTAAAGGTGATTGCTACATCTAAAAATCAAGAATATGATGCTATGAGGAGAATAACCTGAGAGCAAAAAAGAAAAAAATGAGTTTTTGGAAATTAAATTCATGATTATCAATCCTCAAAGGTACTATCAAAGTGGACGTTAAAAATGATGTTGAGAAAATGTCTCAATGTAGAGAAAATATATAAATACACAGAATACGTGAGAAAGATACCAGTATAGTAGAGAATGAATTGGGCGCCTCAGAAATAGTGAGTAAAACTTTCATAAAGAAGGATGAGAAACAATAGAGAAGAGGAAAGGTGTGTGAGAGAGTTATGTGAATGTGCATAAAGGCACACCATAGTGATATTTCAGAATGCTGGGGATGTTGGGAAGACCCTAAGAATTTTCTGGGAGTGGGAGAGGAAGGAAGAGTTCATCTACAAAGTATTGAGGACTGAAATGCCATAGAAGAAAAGTTAGCAATGTATCTAACACTTTAAAGAAAAGGATTTCTTCACACCTAATAGCAAACCACTAATTGGTGCAAAAATAGCTGCAAATACTGATGCAATTTGTTGTCACATTTTCGTACATGCACACAATACAAAAATATAATTTGCCAAACATCATCCCAGCACTCCCTCACCTCCCTCTTCCTGTCCCCTGGTCCCTTGTCTCTCTTTCTGGACTATATATCTATTCTAATATGTCCAAGTATACTAACATAATTCTTATACCTATGGAAAATATGTTTTTAAAAAAATATATATAGATGGCAACAGTATATACAATGACAATTCTAACATCTAATTCCTAGGCTCTTATTCAAATGTAAAGATAAAAAAATGGCACTTGGTACATGTGAAGACTGAAAAACATTACCCTACATGAGCTGCCTCCCAATAAAATTAGCAACAACACTATAAATGAGTATGGGGCAGGATTCAGAAAACAGTGTCTTCAACTCTAGAATGAAGATAAAAAGAATCCCAAAGATAATGATGAAAAAAAGTTTCAAGCCAAGAACTGTTTTGAGAAACTCAGAAAGCACTTGGACAGGCTGGAGCCTGAGGATGGTAGTTTCTGGAGACAGGTCTCCAAAGATGACAGATTGGTTGGGAATGATAGACAGGTAGATAGAGATAGACCTTGTTGTTTTTAAATGAAATAATAAAAATTGTATTATTGGTCTGGTGACTATTTGGAGGCATAAGAAATAAATCCCTGAACAAATGGATTAATGAAGCAATTTTAAACCCAGGGGAAGGGAAATTAATACCAAGAAAGGAAATAATTATGTCATTTCATGGCTCAGCTCTGAAAATATTTTCATAAGCTAATAATACAAACACTAAATGTTGATCTAATTTTTAAAGTATAATAAAACTCTCCTGAAAAGCTAAGAGAAGAAGAATCTGTGTGCTTTTGCATTGGCACAAGGGATAGGCCATAGGGCACATTGCGGGACAGCAGCCAAATCTTCATCGGACATGGCCAAATGTCAATGAATAATGTCTAAAACTAAGGCTAAAAATATACATTACATAATTTAGAGAAGTGGAGAAAGAATTACTTTCAAAATGCTGAAATTGTGTGCTTCATGGAAACAGAAAACAGTAGTGAGAAGGACAAAAGGTGACTTTTATTAAAAGTCTTACAATGCTACTTGACTTTTTTTTTTTTTTTTTACTTGACTTTTTAATCAAGTTTTATATATTTCTTTGCTAAAGGAGTAGGATTCAAAGAGACAGAACACTCAGTTGAACATGAATCAAGGGTTATATTGTTCTTTAACTGGGTGCTGAATTCAAAAGTGCTGATAGTATTATTATACTTCATAGCATATGTAAAGTTTATAGATCCCTAAGAAGATATTTTCGTACCTAAGGGTGTATTGAAAAAATACTAAAAGAAAAACTTGAAAACACGAAACTTCATCAGTATAAAATGTTTAAAAGTTTCCAAATGTTGCCAGGGATTGTGGTGTGCGCCTCTAGTCTCAACCACCTAGGAGGCTGGTTGGGCGGATCACTTGAGCCCAAGAGTTCAAGATAAGCCCGGGCAACACAGTAAGGCCTCATTTAAAACAAAAACAAAAACAAAATGTTTTGGACATGGGAAATAGATTTTCCAAAACATCTGGAGACTGTAGACTCTAGTCTCCAATAAGTTTCATTGTCTTTGATTAAAAAACCAAATAAGTAAATCAATAAATGCAAAAGTTTCTGATAAGCCTTCATGGGTGGAGGTATTTGGTCTGTTTGAAGAAAAGGTGCCCTTGTGAGACTCAGGACCATTAACACCAGTGGGTGGAAGAAGAGAATCTGTACATGGTGCTGTCCTTTCAACGAGATCCATTTTTCTCTTACATGTGCTTCTCATCCTGAAAATTCCTGATGATAACAAGTAGAAAGTGTTTATCAACCTGGGTCTAAACACCGATTGCTGACTCTTTCTAATGGATCTAAAAATGGACAGGGCCTGATATCTTCCCTGCTGGTCCGCAAGCTCTGCATAGCTTGGGATCTTGTATCTATTCGCTCCTGCAAGTGAGAAATTCAAGCACTACAATTTTCTTGGCACATTGCGGACATTAAGTAAATAAAAATTAAGTAAATAATTCAAGTATGATTCTTATTGATTTTTCTTATTGATTAGACCTACTTAAAATTCTATAATTTATATCCAAACTTTATAATTATTATTTATATGCCTTCCTCTAAAATTATATAAGAGTAAAAGCACAAAATTTAGAGGCAGAGATTCCAGTTTAATTTCTGGTCTTGCCCTCTCCTGACTGTCTCCTTTTCTGCAACTCTCTATAGCTCTCTGGGCCTAAATTCTCTCATCCATTAAATGATGATAATAAGATTTTCCTCATAGGATTGTTATGAGGAGGGAATGAGCCAATAAACATGTATTTTATAGACTGCAAAGTATTATATGAATGTCAGTTGTATCTGTGACTGAAGTCAATTCTGATATATATTTTCCATGTATCATACCAATTTTATTATTCTCTCCAGTTTTTCCACATTAGATTTATAAGTGAGAATTTAAGCACAATGCTAGTATTCATAGATTTATACAAAGTTATTATGATAGAAATTGTCACAAATATTTATAAATGTCTTCTTGCATCATAAATCCCCAAATAGGTGAATCATTTATATTTCCCCAAGTTATTAGTTGCCCTTTCATTTTTCTGATGATTTGCGAAAATCAATCAGCTCTATTACAGAGTTAGTCATTAAAATATAAGGAAACACTGATTCATTGTTTTCTTAATTGCTATGTTTTGAACAAGGGTATGCAAAAGCATAAAATAAAGACCACTTAAATTTAGCCATCAAAGGTAACTATTGAGTTACAATCATTTCATGATTAGATCTACATTTGTATCGATGACCCCTCTCTTAGACCAGTTAAAGTCTTTGCAATTATAGTGTAGGTTAGATCTTTCTGTTAATTATTTGTAAGAACATGTGATGCAGTAGAATAAGATATGATTTTATAGTGATATGCCTGGAATTCAAATCCTGACTCAGCCACATAAATCTTACTTTCTTTCTCTTAGCAGAACAGTGAAGAGATGTTGATAAGGATGAAGTATATGGAACCGAAGGTGCCTGGTGGGCATTCAATTAATATAGGCAATCATTGTTTTAGAGTCAGACTTTACACAATTGGACCCCTGGCACTCCGATGTCATTCTTGGGCTATGCTTATACTTACATACTAAATTAGATGTGAAGAAAGCAGAACAGCTGGCTTGCCATAGAAGAAATTGTTCACCGTTGAGGATGTAGCAAGAAGGACAGCTCCAGAGGGAGTGAGTGGCTGGGAGCCATCTGTGTAGCTGTGCCACACATGATCTGAGAGCTACAGATGTTGGAACAGTGCTCAATGCTTTACATGTGTAGTGGGTTAAAAAAAAAAAAAGCCAAACAACAGACCCAGACTGTCTGCTCGCTATGCCTGGGCCACACCTGTAGTCAAGGGAGGGGGAAGTTGTTTAGAAAAGAAATCCTTTATTATTCTGAAAATCTGAATGCTTTTGGATGGGCATGGTTCAGAGTAAAACCCAAGAAAGCTCCAATACCCTGCTTTTGAGGTGCCTAGGACTTTGGAGGATGGAAAAGGTAAGTAAGATATAAACAAAGTAGGGAGGCTGTGATGACAGATACGTGTACAGCCTCCTAGAAAAGCCTCCAAAATTCTCAGTCGCATCTGTTGAACTTATTTAGGGTGGCATGAGTGATTGTGCTGTTGCTACCATATAAATGGAAAGAGAAATGATGCCCAAACCAAACCAGAGAGAGAAAGAGGTTATCAGTAGAAGAGCAGACCCCAGGGGCAGCTAAGTGTCTTCCAGAGATTCTTACAACCATTGGGCAGAAATTTTGAAGCAGTTTGATTCATTTCATATGTGGATATGAGGGAGGAGAGTCTCCCAGATAACCAAGAAGTTATATATGAATAATAGTGTTATAAACTTTATTTTACAAAGCTTGGAAGATGTTCAATGACTTACCCAAGATTACGCATTAAAGCATGTGGAATGGCTGATATTGGAAATTTTGTCCATCTGTCCCCCCAAAACAGAGTCCTTTGTTACCATCTAATAGAATTTACCTGGGCTGGCTGCATCATAAATCACATTCAAGATTTTGGTCACTATAAATCAGAAGGATCCAAGTTTATATATTCTGAGTTGTTAAGTCTATATAGACACATATAGACCAGTGGTATATGTATTTTTTTAAATGTCACCAGATATATATAATTGAAAATTCAAGGAAGTCCAGTCTCTTGCATAAACATGGAAAACTGAAGGCCTCAGGTAGGATTATGCACTGATAGGCACTGAGATCTTGGCTTTAGCAGAGGCAAGAATTAGATCTATACATCCAAAGGGAACTATATATAAACACAAAGGAAGGGTCCACACAAGTCACAGGGACCCACCGACAAAATTTATTCATTTGAATAAATAACCTTCCTTTGCAAGGAACTCAACGGAAGGTGTATGAACACTTGTGCAATTTTCTGTAGGTGCCAGTTCTGTAAAGAAATAGAATCCTCCTTTTGTTAAACAGGAATCTGTGGCTGAGAATGAAATGATTGGACCACTTGCATGCCATTCCTAAGTGGGAATCAGGGTTGAAATTCAGTTCTACTGCATTAAAAAGAAAGAGTACACATTTGATAAACAACACTTTCCTTTTCAATGTGCGTATGTATTACACGAGCTGCCGAGCTGCTCTTAAGATTGTAAAAACAGGATCATTTTGTGCGTAATGAAAAGAATTCCTCTGGCTCTGACTCCAGGCTACTGTTGAGCAATCTTGAGTCCCTCAGAGTCTTGTCCAGGTACTTTTGACGGGTGTCCAGGAAGGATACACTGTGCTCAACTACTAGCTTTCTCTGCGGAGTTTGAAACCTCCTGAGCAAGCTAAAAACCCCAAGACAGTGAGAGGGAGTGCCAATGGGCGTGAAGGGCATAAAACAGAGTCAACCCTTCAGATTGGCAAGGAGTTGAGCCCAAGGAAATTTTCCAGTGAACCCCAATTGTGATAAGTTTTATAGTTAAATCTCTTTTTGTCCTGTATCAGAGAAGACGCAATAACTATGTCTAAATAGCTGCGATTCTATTTGCCAATTGTTTTTCAAGTCGGGACTGTGATATTTCCTAGTTACAATAAAATAAAAGTAACAGCATTTTCCCTTCCTTCTTCCCTCCTACCTCTGCCCCCTCTTCCCGCGTGTTGTAGGCATCAACGTGACCCACAGCCAAGGATGTAGGTGGAGTTGGGATGGGAGCACAGAGGATCAGTTTACCTGGCTGGACAAGAGTGACCTGTATGGGCAGTGGGCTGAGCACACATAGGCAGTGGGATGTTCAGTGAACTAGAAGGGAGAAGGAGAGCAGTAGATGAAGCTAGCATGCTTGAGAGGTTACTTACATTAAACAAATAACTTAAATCATTGAGCAAATGAATAAATATTTTGAAAGTAATGAAAGCCAGTTTTATCACAGCTTCACAAATGATATACAAATGTAAAAAGGAAGAAATCTAGAAAGAACACTTAGATATTGGGTTAGAATTTTAGGTTTTTCTATTTCTTTATTTCTAAATAATAAATCAATTCAAAAATCTAGTGTCACAGAATAATCATGTTTTCAGTTTACATATCCTGCATATCAGCAATCCAGGTAAGCACAGGCTGACCCTGTGCCATGATGTTGGGGTCTCTGCTAGGCAGACTTGATGGTTGGGTGAACCGACAGCAGGTGGCTGGAACCATCAGGAATTCTCAGAGAAGCTGACCTTCTTGGGTTGCTAGCTCAGGAAACGGTGTGCATTCTAGTAAACATGATAGAAACAGCAAAGCTTTTTCTAACCTGGACTCCATAAATCATGTGGCATCATTGCTAACTGCAACAGGTTACATGTAAATTTCAATTTACCCAGATTCAAGAGAAAGGTACGTAAATTTACCCATAAATATTAGGAGTGACAACAAGTTCATGCACATTTAAGATCAACTAAAGGGTTTGTCATAAACTGATATACCCGTGTGTGTGTGTGTGTGTGTGTGTGTGTCTGTCTGTGTGTGTGTGTCTGTCTGTCTGTCTGTGTGTGTGTGTGTGTGTGTGTCTGTCTGTCTGTGTGTGTG
>PVKS010013433.1:0-33923 GCA_004027875.1 Aplodontia rufa | reverse complement strand
TTTCTCAATGAAACAAATGACACGTGCATCAAAAATGACTGACTCGAAGCTTCAGAAAGGAAAAGCATGCAATTAAACAAAGTATTTTCCAAGAAAGTAAAGAAATGTTCAACAAATGTTGAAATATGTGGAAAAGACATGAGAGTCACTTTGAAGATGCACCCAATGATCTAAGACAGGACAATTCTAGCATGGAAATAATGATAACAACACATGACAGTCCACTAAATTAGTTGGAATTCACAGAGCCCACAATGATTCAAACAAATACCCTTATCAATGAATGAGTAAATGGAAATTTCTTCCTTATGTTAATACATGCAGAAGGAATGATAGACGCAGGTAAAGCACCAGTTTGCAGCATCATAATTGTGAGATAGATTTAGGCAAAAATCATGAATGGGTGGTAAGATAGTGGATGGAGTTCTGGCAAAAACAAGAACTGAGGGTATACTGTAAGTATCTACTCCCCTCCACCAACACTCATTCATTACAACAGAGAAGTTTTTACTGAACTGTGGAGAAGTCAGGTCATTAGCAATATGACCCAGTGATCAAGACTGAAATGACCATTGTGGGTGCCAGTCAACATCTTGAGACCTCTGAAGGGATTCATTGTGTGCATTCTCACAATCTTTCTGTGGTATCCCCATCCAGGGGGCATGGTCTGTGCGAGGTTATAGGAAAAACTGGACAGACTCTGTCTGAAAGCTGCCCTACAAAAATGAATGGGACATAAGTCTAGAACTTGAGATGAAAGGACAGTGATGAGACCCAAGTCCTGAGAGCAAGACACACTTCTGAATGACTTTTTTTTCCAGAACAGCAAACACTCTCGGGTTGGCTAGTGACATTCTCATGAGGCATGTAGGTTGGATGTCAGTGCTGTAGCTAGGTTGATGTTCTGTTTTGGAGACCTGCATGGTAGTGATATAAAAAAATGCCTCTGCTTGGTGAAATATATGCTGGAGAATTAAGAAGTCAAGGAGATTTTATACATCATGCTACTCTTAAGTGGTTCACAATGAGATGAATGTCAACAGATGCAGAGAAGAAAGAGAAGGGAAAAGAGAGTAGAGATTAAATGTGGGGAATCCATATGTTTCAGGTGGAAGAATCCAGCCCTACATTCATTAAATTAAAATCCTAACCTCCAGTAACTCAGTATGACCTTATTTGGAGACAGGGTCTCTTCATAGGCAATCCAGCTAAAGTGAGATTATTAAGGTGGACTGTGATCCATCAGATTGGTGTCCTCATCAGAAGAAGATACTTGCGCACAGAGGTACGAAGTAAGGGGAGAAGAGGTGAAGATGGCCATTTACCAGCCAAGGACAGAGATCTGGAACTGCTTTTTCCTGCACAGGGGTCAACCTTGTCTATGCCTTGACTTCAGTTTTCAGGCTTTCTAGAATCATGAGAGGATAAATTTATGTTGTAGAAGTTATCGAATTGTAATAATTTTATACAGCAGCCCTAACAAGCATGTTCACTATATGAAAAGGGTGAGGAGTTCTTCATGTTGTCCTTGTAACTTTTCTGTGAGTTTAAAATTATTGCAAAATACAATATAACTGATAATATTTTTTATACTTAACAATTGCTAAAGCAGTAGAATTTAAGTGTTCTCACCATAAAACAAAAATGGCAAATGTGTGAGGTAATCACATGTGAAATAGCTTGATTTTGCTATTATGCAATGCATTTATACATGTATCCAAACATCATGTTGTACACTGTAAATGTATATACAATTTAATTGGCAATTAAACAAATGTAAGACATGATTAATTATAATTTTATAGGCAACAATCTAGTAATGTGATATCTCCTTTGATCTTTACTGCACCCCAGTATGAGGTGGATGAGGAGGACAATATTAAGTGATTAATTTCACAGTCTAGTAGTCTGTCTAACTGGGTTGCAAATGGGTCATCATAGTTAACAACTGATGGAGAAAAATGGAGCTAGACAGGAAGTGCTCCCCCAGTTGTTAGGGAGGTGTAACCACATTTCATAGTGCAACATTTTAATATGATCATCAAAAGGAGAGAAGCCAGAGACTACTTCCTTAGAACTTAGCCTTCCAAAATGTCTTCAAACCTGCTTATTTAAAGAAAATACCCAGATAAGGGAGAGAAGAGGGAGGTGGAGAGAAGTGGGGTGCAGGAAGTGGATGGAGGAAGAGGAAGGAGCAGCCATGGTCTCTGGTTGTTTTGGTCCTTACTTAAAAACTGATGTGCAGGCAGATGGGAGGCAAAAAGAAATGTATGTCTTTCCAAGCAGACAGCTGGTTATTCCACTGACCTTTGATTTGTTCATAAAATTTCCACAGTGTCCCTTACAACAGGGTATTTTTATTTTATACTATTAGCCTGAGTCCCTCGGAGTTTCATTGAGGTACTTCTGATGGTTGTCCAGGAAGCATGCACTGTGCTCAGCCACTGACCTCTCTGCCCTTAGTTTGGAAACTTCTGAGCAAACCAAAAACCCTTGACACAAAACCCCCACAGTATCCCAATGGGACACAATGCAAGTAAAATGGTTAAAAGTATTAATATAGAGACTTCAAAGATTTGGTTTCTATTTCCATTTGAGTGCAGGTGACTATTTTGTTCCTGTCCCCATTAAAGCCCCGTTATTTGCAGCTTGTTTCTACCTTTATGTTCTTTGAAGTATGCGGTGGGGAAAAATACATGTATGTATGATAATAAGCAAGGTTTGAAGTCCTTTAGGAGATAAGCAATTGTAGAAATTTAATCGGTAAGTATAGTGTTAATCTCTGCATTGCATCATTATTGTCCAAGACCAACAGATGTAACACTTGCTAAACTTAAAAACAGTAGAGGCACATTGTGATTTATGAAGGCACTAAAAAAAGGCCTCAGAAAAAAATCTCAGCTTGCTTATTTTAGCTAATATTTATAACACAGCCTAATGTATTTTGTTGTATTTTTGAGAGTACTCCTGGGTAATTTTCCATGCCAAAGGCTGGCCAATAGCTGACAGATGTCCTTCTTCAAATAGAACCAGGTTGCTTTGCTCTGCACATTACATGGGATCATTTTTGCCTGGCCTCTTGGATCTAGAATCTCCAGCAACTCCAGAACTTAAGTTGCTTTTTCTTTGTTAACTATCTTTGGATTCCTGGAATACTAAATCTTTGAGTGTTTATTGAACACCTTGTGTTAACTCAACCTTGCATAGATGCTATAAAATAATTACAAAGCAATATACAAAGTCTTCCATTAATAGTAAGAACACTTTGCTGAGGAATTGCCAGGAGTCCCCATTTTACTTGTTCGAGTTCATCTAATTAACTCACACAATCTTTTCAAAGAGATGTTAACAACTCCAGTTTACAGGAAAAGCCAAGAGGATCGGAAAGGTTATATAACGTAGTCAAAATTAACCAAATGATAAACGGCAGAGTGGAGACAAGTTTTCTTATTCTCCATATCCTAAACTTTTTCCAATAGTGTCAACTTTCTTAATCAAAACCTTTTAAATAGCAAACAAAATATGAAATATATGGATGATGGCACATAAGGTATAATGACAGAATAAATAGAAAACATATAGAACTAAAACAATTGAAAAAGATGGAAAAATATTTTCAAAGTGTTAAAAATTTGGTAGGTTTATATTGTTCACACAATTATCTTTAAAGAATGAGGCTAAAGTAAAGAGACATTATTATATACATACATAAAATTAAATGAATTATGAACAGGTTTTCATAAAATATATGTCTAAAGGATTTAATTATGGGGAAAAAAGAAAACACCAGAAGTAATGTCTATGATGCAAAGAAACGGTAAACATTTGGGTATAGGCGAACAAACACTGTCTGAAAAATAATTAATTGTGTCTAATTTGAGATTAAAACAAAAACAGTCCAAGATGCAACTTCAATACCAGACAACAATAGCACATGTGTTGGAAAGGAGTGAGAAGTTAAACCATTTTCAAGTCCATGTGTTGTTCGGCCTGGGAATAAAGATTTTGATTAACTGAGGATTTTGTTAATTGTGTATGTCATTTTAGCATAACCACTAAAACATTAGAAAGAGGAGAATAAATGAGAGCACATGTGTTCAAAGCCCCCAAAACAAAACAAACAAGCCAAAAACAAAAACCATGAAAACGGGGGAGTGCAATTCCCAGGCCAGAGTAAGGATGGGGAAGGCAGAAGGAAGCAGGGTTTCAATGGAAGTCTAGAAAGTGGAGCTTACATCTTCAAGAACTGTTCAGGGAAAAATGGCTAGAGACCAAAATACCTTCCAACTGAAATTTCTGTGCGATGGAGCTTCCAAGCTCTCTTTGCTCAACTCTGAACATCATATAAAAAACTGTACATTTTACAGTTAGCAAGAGATTGTTAAACAGGTAGCCAGAGATCTGCCCACATCAGTAGTTTTCCAAAGTGGAACCCTATGTTATCCTTCCACATATACTGGCTCAACAGGTCTGAAGGAGGGGTCTTTTTTTAACATCTATTCCAAGAGTTAATAAAGCATATGACCTGAGGACCGCATGTTTGAGTGCCACCTTCTTTCATGAGAATATTGACTTTTCCTGAGTATTTCTCAATGAAAATGAATCCCCAGACTCTTGCTTTATGTATCAATCTCTGGGTGATTCTGAGAAAACCAAATTATGTGTTCATTTTTATGGAGTTACTATTCACAGAGAGGATATAGGATTTCAGCTAAAATAAACAAAGGCCAGTCCATGGTACATTTTTGCGTCAATGTCTTTGAGTCTAAACTTCACAGGAGGCAGCCCACCTGGGCTGTCCTGGTGACAACCAGGCCAGTTTCTGCCCCATTTCTCATCCCTTCTCATTCCAGCAGAGCTGCCTAGATGAGGCCTTTTGGGTAATTTTTTGCACCATTTAATCCCAATCTTTGGAGTTTTAAACATTCACAGAACTAAACTCTTCTCTAGGTGGGAGTAGTTTTCAGAATCTATTACTTCAATGGAGTCTGAAATTTCTGACCTCCTCTAGACATAAGTTCATAAAAATTGCAAGCTTTATTAGTCTTTGCTTCTGGAAAATTTTGATCATAAAAAGTTTCTTATAATGTGCATTTAACCAATCACATATTTATCCACCACCATGTTTACCTCTTCCTCACCTGTGTATGTTCATGCTCATGCTTATGTACCTGCTAACTTGCATTTTACTGATAGCATTAACCCCTTCATGACAGTCACTTGCATATAAATCATTTGCCTATAAATCCATTTCCACATATTATCTTTTATGGCCATCTCACTCTTTTATTCTCTAATCTGTGTATTTGCCCACTCTTCTGTTTTCTCATCCATTTAAAACATATGCATGCACATGTGGGCACACACACGCAATCTTCACGGAAGCTGCCTCTGTGTTGGTGACTAAGCCAGAGATTGGCACCACACTCATCAAGACTTCTCAGAGCTCTTGTATTATTTTCTCTGTGTTTCCCAGATTGCCACATATAAATTGCACTGCCAAGTCCATTCTGACCTTATAGATGCAACCGTAATCTTTAGTTCATACTCAATTGTATGGTAACTTCTAGATCCCAGTCAGCTAGTGCTGGAGAAAAATTCCATTGTTTAGGTCAATCCTTGAACACCTTCAGGACTCCAGAGTTGCTGCACCTGTCTCAAATGAGTGGGTGTTAATCATGTCTTTCATATATTTGGTCCCTAAGTCCTAACTCCCTTAGCTTCTAACAGGTCTAATTCATAAGAAGTACTACCCTGGCTCCCACCTCCACAATCATGTTATGTTACAACTCAGCACAAGTGATCCTGGCCTTGGTTAAACTCAGAGACTATACTCTCAAAGTACAAAGCATTTTTCTTTACCCATAAGTCCCAAATTCTCAATTAACTAACTTAGCTAATTAGTTCAAATTTACTGTAAGTGGTCTACTTATTGCTCAATTTAAGTTTGTATAGGTGTTCCACATCTGAGATAATGGGACAAGATTATATTATTTAACAATCATACAACTGGTCATTAGAGTGTTATTTAACAGTCATCTTTAATTCTAGAAATTCAGTTCTAAGATGGTAACAAATTAGAGGGTGCTGCTTACCAGTGTATCTGAGTCCCTGGCCTACTGTTAGGATTAATGAATGTCTGTTCACAGAAATGCATATTGCATGTATTATCAATGAGAAGGAGCAAAAGGTCTGTGGAGAAATATACATAATAAGTTCTGCATTCTAGGGGTGAGAAGATACATACTAAGTTCTGTATTTGAGGGGCAGGAGAGATGAAGAGGATTCATAGAGGACATTATATTTCAGCTGTGCTTTGAACTCAAGTAAAGGTCTGCCAGGCAAGGATTTGAACTCAAGTAAAGGTTTGCCAGGCAAGGATATATGGATTTCCCAACCAAGAAGAGAGCAAGGCAAAGAAACAGTGGTATAATGAAAATAAATTTCACTATGTGGATAATAGTGTGCATGGACAAGGGATTGGAGGTTGGAATAGTGGGTAAATGCTTCTAGGAAGGCAGAGATCACAGGACACTGCACTCCATGTTAAGGCATTTGAGCCTAATTCTGAGAGCAATGGGTGGCAAAATAATGATTCACCCATGAAAGTCACCTGGGCAAAGGCAGTTTTCTTCACTTTGTCGAGGAGGTGTATTGTACAATCATAAATGCATATGTAGTAACAATATGATATGCCCCCTGACCCTAATCCAGAATCACCCCCTCATCACCCACAGCCCAATCTCTTGACTCTTATTATATTTCTTTTTTGATTGAGGGAGTGGGAATCACTTACGACCAAAGCAGGACACTTAGGGATGAGGGATACAATGCAGGGTTATGGCTCAAAATGAGATTCCCTTACTTGTTAGTAAATATTGTCATACCATGTAAAGCAAATTGATATGACATTTTTTCAGCCATATTTTTAATCTAAGAATTACATTTCAAACAGAAATACAGGATCAATAGTCTTTTGTTACTAACTTGAACGCATATGTATATGGGATATAATTGTAAAATATAAGGACATATATATCCTATCAATTACACTTCCTACGTGCTTTTAAAACCTACCACCTCCTCTTTATTCCTACCATCATTTTCCTGGTTCAGACACACTTCTTCTCTGATCAGAACCATTGCAACCACCCCTTTGCTATTTTATTGCCTCCTATATCCCTCACTCTTTGTCAAAGTGAATCTTATGGTTTGGATATAGTTTGAATATGTCACCAATGATTTATGTGTTAAAATTTAATCCTTATTGGAGATGATAAGAGGATGGAATCTTAATTTGACTCAATGAACTTTATATGTGGGGCTTTGGGGAGGTAATTAGGATTAGATTAGGTCATTATGGTGGACCCCTCTAACTAATTCTGATGCTTTTATAGGAATAGAGAAAAAGAACAGGGATGTAGGCACACCCTGACTCTTGACTTACGATACTTGTTTTTTTGTTCATATTCTTTTTTTATTGAGAGATTTATTATAGAAGAACCATACAAGTTTTTAACAAAATAATATAAAGTGTGTATGTATTCTGGATATTAGAATTACCCCCAGGAGTGCCCCCCCAATTACCTACCCTTATACCTCCCTTCCCCTTTCTACAATATCTCTAAAAAGTATTATGTTGTATAACATTACACCTTATTTGGATTTAACACATGATATTAGATGACCTCTCTCAATGGTATTGTTCATATTCTTGATTATTGCCATTCTAACTAGAGTGAGGTGAAATCTCAGTGCAGTTTTAATTTGCATTTCTCTAACTGCTAGAGGCAAAGTTTTTTCCCATTCTGAAGAAAGAACCTACAGAATGGGAAAAAAACTTTTCCTCCTACACAAAGAACTCAAAAAACTTAACACCAAAAGACAAATAACCCAATCAATAAGTGGACTTACGATACTTTGAGCTAGCTTGAGACTCTGCTAGCAAGAAGATCTTTATCAGAGCCAGTTTATGCTGTTCGCACTTTCAGCCTCAAAATGAGTTAAACAAACCTCTTTTCTACATAAAGTTAGATTGCCTCAGGTATTTCATTATAACAGAAAGGATAATACAGTGAGAATTATACTAAATGGGTAAATTATTATTTTATATTTTCCAACAGTTATCTGATACCCACAAGATCAAATGTAACCATAATGCATTCAACTTCAGGATGGCATCTCACATGACTCTTTCAGCACCATATTTCCCATTATTTGATTACTGAATTTATAATAACAGATCAAATCACCTAAATAAGGATACATTACTTACAGTATTATAAGAAATGATTATTCACTCCTTCATGCCATTTGTAAAATGGCATAGACCCCTATTTATTCGTTTGTTTGATAGACAGTTAGATAGATACAATGCTGCAATTTATTGCATGTTTACAATGTGTAATGACCAAATAAGTATAACACTTATCTTTTTTTTGTACCAAGGATTGAACCCAAGTGTGCATAACCACTGGGGAATATTCCCCATCCTTTCTATTTTTTTAATTTTGAGACTGGATCTCTCTAAGTTGCTGAGGCAGGAGGATCACCAAGCCTCTGAGATTACAGGCATGCTTCACCATGCTGAGCTATACCTCTATTATACTTAGTGCATTTTGCAAATATTTATTTATGTGCATGTCTGTTTTACCTACCAATTCATTCCATTTTGGAGATAGAACTTTCATTTCATTTATTTCTAAATTCCTAAGACCTGGTAAAATGTCTGTTTAAGTAGAAATATATTCTCCCATATTTAAAATAAGCAAATGAATGAGCAACAGAAAAAAAGATAAAATGAATTCATCAAAATGTAGAAAGTATTTAGTTTCAATTAAGATAGAAAAGAACTTCTTGTGTCTTGGAGCATTGGAGCACGATGCTAATTAATTTCACCTTTTTGGAAAGGTATGAAAGATCTTTTGCTCACTATTACTTATCCATTGTGAGTTTCACTGTTATAAATATGGCATGATGGATTCAATATTGATAAACCCTAGGCATGTAGCAATTGATGCCTAGGGAGAAATTGACTCAAACTGTTTCCAACTGTGTGGTGGAAAGTGAGTTGTCTGAATAATCACACTGGGGTCAGTCCAGGAAGAGCCAAGAAATCCAACTGTTTTCCTTCTATTCACCACTCTCTGGCTGGGTCTACTGGGAACTACTTGGGTCCATCTCAGGTAGGAAACTGAGAGTTCTAAACAAACAGACTAGGGCTGATGACCTGCAAAATTCTATGACCAGTGAATTGGAGACTCCTTCAGTTCCAATAGAGAACAAGGAAGCCAAATAGGAAATGAGGAAAAACACCTGGAAGTACTAAGAAATATGAGAGAGGGCAGTTGTAATGGTGGTGGGAATAAGCAATTCTCTAGGAGATGAACACAGCTGAACGAATCCAGAGCATAAAGCAATTTGGAGATGGAATTTTAAAATTGCATGAGTATATATTCTTTCATTTGATAACCCATGGCATTTTTGGCTCTTAAAAGTAAGTGATTTGTGACAACAAAGAAAGGAAGGAGTCAGAAAAGAATATTTATTTATTTGCTATTGTGTCACACGTGGTCTTGAAGATAAATCTGTAGAAAAATTTGTACATTTCCCTAAATGAACTTTTCAATAACATGTGAAATAGCTTCAATTATTTTTCATTTAAGAAAAAAAAGCACAAAAACAGAATTTCTGAGAAGTTAAATGTCTATAGAGGCACTCATTTAGTAAGAGAGAACTAGCCTTTCCAAGGGAATCTGACCAAAAGGCAGGACTGAAGGTGGGGTGTTTTCAATAAACAGATATTCCTCCTGTCAACAGCTTGGTGAAAACTTAAAGGATGCTACTTGTGTTCTTTCTGAGAAAGGCCGTTATCTCTTACTAAATATGATAGGAAGATGCAGAGTACGCCACTGCTTTGTTGGACTTAGAGGTGTTATAAGGACAGACATTGACAACATCAGTGTCAATATTCTCTGTGGCTTTGAGTCATTCTCTCTACCCCAAATTCTCTCATTCTAAGAAGAAGTGACAACTTATGACTGCTATGCCTTAGGTAAGCATCCTCAAAAGGCCCATGTGGCCACCAACTTGTCATGCTATTGGAGGAGATATTACCTTTAAGGGGTGAGGCAGAGAGGAAGTCAGGTCACTGAGGGCTGCACTTGGAGGAGATGTTGGGAACCCAGCCCTTTCCTCTCTCTCTTTGCTTTTCAGCTGCCATGAAATGCACATCTCCTTCACTCTCCACCATGATGTGCTGACTTTCCACAGGCCCAAAGACAATGGAATAGTGTCTGGTCTGTTATCACTCTTCTTTAAATTCAACAGAAATTTGATACAAGTATAGTTGGTGTGACACAAATTGATGGGAACTAAAATATAGAATATTTTAGGCACCAAAAACAATTATACGATATAATTTATAAATCTTTCCTTCCTTGTGTGTTGCATAGCTCCATTGTGTATCAAATCTAAAAGTCTACCTTTTCCTCACAGACCAATGTAAGTAGAGAATAAAATTTACCATCTAATAGATCTTGCAATTTATCTACTGCTGTTTAGTTGTTTCATGTACTGACTGCTGACTCCATGGAGATCCTAGTTTTATTTCACTTTACCTATAGACCTTCTCTTGAGATAAGATTGTGATGAGATAAACATGCCTGCAAATATTTATAAAATTATGTAAAAATATCATGAAATTGGATATATTGAATGTTAGCTATTAATTAAGACATTGTAAGTTAGGTTATTCCATTCAGTTTACAGATAGAAAAGTCCACAGAGGCATTTCAACTTTCCACAACGCATATATCAAATAACTATATAGAAGAATGAATAGACTGGGGTGTGGGCAAGGTGGGGGTAATTCTGGTTTACGAATATATGCATGTCATATTATTACTTTATATGCAATTATAATTGTACAATAACTCAACACCTTAATGAAAATTTAAAATATAACCTCAGAATCCAGTCCTTGAATGGAATATAAGTTCAGAACTTTTTTTTACCTGCACTTTGCTCATTTTTTTAGTATGTTCCCATTTCATGGTTACTTTTACAATCTAGAATTTTATTGAAAATAGTACCACATATACATGATTTAGAGAAAAATAAAATGATTAAATGTATATTTTTAACTTGTAACTTAAGCCATATGCAGAAAATGTGTCCATTAGTCAGAGAACCCTGGTTAATGGTTCTCACTTTTGCATCCTTTGGGAGAACTAAGCTCAGTATGGAATAGCTGGCACTTACGAAAAATCAGAATTTTGACAAACAGCCCAGTGCAAGCTTTTTTCTAATATATATTTCATCCAATATTAAACTCTAAAATTTTGGATCTTTATGTGATGGTGTCCATCACACATACCTGAGAGATACTCTGGTATAGTAGTTTTCTGGCTAACCACTGTAATGGCCTGGAAGTGTGTCTCCTAACTTAAATGCCTACAGTCCCATTTATATAAAGTCTATTCAAAGCATCAGTGTGTTTGAGGATATGTCTTTTGGTACTGTCCAAAAATAACTCTGTTGAACAGATATAATGGAAAAACAATCCAGGAACATTCCCCCTCTCTCCATGGTTTTCAGAATGACTTAGTCTGTTATTCAAGAAACTCCAGAATCTGATCTATAATTGTCACCTGACCCTTACTATTCTGTTTGCTCAAGACCATTTAGGGATACAGGAAAATTTGGGGTTCTGTGTATTTGCAAAAAATGTACTTTGTCCTCAGACTGTAGTTTTCCACCTCTGACAAGATAAGTGTGGTTCTGGAACTCTGTGGAGATCTCTCTCACAAGCCACATGTGACACCTTCACCCACTAATAGATTCGACTACGTCAGAGTTTCTAGATATTGACACTTGGCATGTTGGGCAGGATAATTATTTGGTGGCTTTACTGAGCATTGTAAGATATCTAGTAACATTTCTGGTCTCTTCCCACTAGATACTAACCACTACTCAGTTGTCAACTAAAAATGTCTCCAGATTTCCCCTTTACCCTAGCAATCAATTAGTGTTAATGCCATAGTTGCAAGTCACTGAGCTAGACCTTTTTCTCTATGACTCATATTCCCTCCATCCCAGGAACTCTCAACACTCTGGCTCCTCTGCAATAATTTCCTTCTCCCTCTTACAAATCACTTCTTATACCCACATGGAATCATCACTTTCTCAGTGTAGCCTACATCAAATGACCAATTGCACTACCATAAAAACTGTCTTCTTTATGGTTTAATTTGTAGACATAAGTTCATCACTAGGATCAGGAAATTAATTTCTGTATTTCTTCAACCTGTATATTTCATTAGAATAATGGCCTTAGATATTGTATTCACCACTATGTCCCCAGTACCTGGTAGGAAGACTGCTGTAAGATAGACTCTAAGCATTTGGTAAATGAACAAGCACAAAGCAAAAGCTTACAATTTTCTGGAAAGCAAAATCAGATTTACAGCCTTGGAAACCAACAACTATTTGCTGAGCACTGATTTTGCATCAAGCCGGATGCTGAACCATGGAACTCAGCAAAAAAATAATACACAGCCTTTGCCTAAGGAGCCATAGCCTTGGGAACAAAATAGACTTGTCAATAGAAAAGAATGCAAGAGCACCTTAAATGGTCACTGGAGGTCTCAAACTCTAGTTGAGTATTTTCAAGGGAGTTTCAAGGTTCTTCTACCAAATGCAAAAAAGTTTCACAAAGAAGATAATTCCTGAGCTCAGACTTAAGGTTAGATAGGAGTTGGCCAGGTAAACAGTGCTGGAGGGGTGAAGAGGTGTCAGTTGGTGTGATAGATGGGTACTGGAGTCATGGAACAATCCAGCCAGCTGAGAACCACCACCCAGGATCAGGTGAGTGTTAGGCAGCAGTGGGAAATGAGGTTGAAGACCTGAGGAAGGAGGGAAAATGAGAATTTTGCTTGCCAGGCTCAGAAATTAGAAGTTAGCCCTAAAGACAATGGAAAGGCATAGAAAAGGGCAAGCTATGGCTTATGAGTCAGTCAATTTGATTTTCTGAGCATTCAGCTAGTAGATAGAGAACACAATTTCATAATTCAAGATCATACTATAAAAACAGACAATAAATCCTGTGCATATAGCACTCAAAAACTTCTCAGAAAAAAAAATCAGAAGACTCGCTAGGTATGAGTCTAAAAACTTAACCATGGAGTCCTCTGGCTTTTCTCCAATGCATCCATCTTATTGTTAATGGAAAATATATATATTGCGAGGTGTAAAGAGGAGGAAGCCAGTTCTAGGCTTCATGAAAAAATAGGCCAACATAGACATTTTCTGGATACTGTGGCATTCTGAAACCTGATGATTGGGTATTTGTTTTCTCATTGTCTGCATTTCTGCCTGGTCCTCCAACATGAATAATTGTCAAGGTTTTGCTAGGCTGAATTGTATTCCAGGGAAATTGGATCTGAAATTTTGCAGAATTTCACAATGCCGTTTGTAGTTCTGTGTCAAATTGTTTGTTTAAATCTAGTTTATTTTACCTTCTTGGTCCTGGATGTGCTATCAGCTGAAATATTTATATCATTGCCTCTTAGGAGTTATGCATTTCCCTTGTTCTGTGAAAAAATGTGCTGACCTGCTCTATGTATATGAGTAATTGTTTTTCTTTTAATGATTTGAGTGCCTGAGGAAGGAGATTGGGGAGTCTGGCTTGTTCTCTCCTTGAACATTTCTTGCTTTGTTTTCATGCCTCTCTTTTACCAACAAAGTTCTTATTCTGGTCACTAACAGTGTCTTAGGAGACCATTTGATGTTGGATTCTCCATGCTATATCCAGCCATATGAAAGGGGATATGGGGGTCATATATGTAAATAAACATGCCTTGCTGCCCCATACAGAAATCTCCCCACTCTCAACCAGGTCCCAGGACAATGCAAACAAAACAACAACAACACCTAAGCATTTTTGCTGTTGTTCAAATTTTATTTCTGAAAACAAGACCCCTACACACGCATTCCTGATTACATATGACATTCCTGCTCAATTCTCTCCCCTTCTAATCTCTTTCAGTGATTCAACACAACTATTGAATATTCATTGTGTGAGAGGCAGTGAGCAGAACAGGTGAGTTGTGGCCTCTCAGAGTCTACGGTCTGTCATAGAAAGTGAACAGCTTAGCAATTAACACTACCATGGGAAAGAGGGAGCACCATAGGAAGGGGTGCTGCTTTGGGTGCAGAAGGTCAGAGACTATGACAGGAGCAATGATACTCAGGCTGATTTAAAAGAATGTGTGAGAGCATGGTGGAGGTAGGGAGGAAAATTTATAGCTGGTCAGAGAGTCCCCCAGGGAGCTAGAGGCCTGGATGATGCTTTTAGTTTTCTACATCTTATTTCTACAACAGTGTGGTCAGGTATACTCTAACTCCTTATTCTTTGATCTTGAGCAGGTTACTTTTCTTAGAGATGAATAAAGTATTATATGTAAATTGTTTGCATATTACCAGGTGTGCAATAATTGCTTCACACACACATTACAAGCTTTATTAGTTTTATCAGTCTCTTCATGATTATTGTTATGTATTTTTATCTCAACTCCCTTAGTTTGTTTGGGATCAACATTCTTCTGGAAGTCACCCAATTCTTGATCCTCTCTCCACCCATCTTCTCTTGTTTGCTGATCATCTTTCCTTTTCTTTTCTGGGCCCTCTCACTTCCACCATGGTTGAGATCCAGGAACCAAGCAATAGATAATGTAAAATGATGGAGTCCTGCTTGCTAATTATTTACTTTCCAGGACAACGTCAGAGAGTAGTTCCTAACCCTTGGTAATACATGTGAGCATGTTCTACCACTTATGCAGGGGATAGTGAACAAAGCATAAGATAAGTCAAGTAACATTTCTAACCAAGCTATCAATATTGAAGATAATTATTGGTTTAACCCTGTTTAGGCTTCTCTAATTCTCTGCATTTCTATGTTTATACTGTCATAACTAAAGTTCAGGTTCATCTTGCATTAGATCAGGTGTGATACTATCCTCTATATTCTTTCTCTCTGCTCCCTAACTTGTCTGGTCTAATATATCTGCCACTGAAGCACCAAAATGATCTTCCTATAATGCCACATTGATCACTTTATATCCATGTTCAAAAACCTCCAAAGATGCTCTACTTTATGAAAAATAAATCTTCCATGACACTTTTGAGGGCAAAGAACAATAACAAGTTGATGTCAATTTTAAAGATTATGAGAGTATAGTGTTTCAGGTCCTGAGCAATCCAGAGGTGATTTAGGCTTTCGGCACAACTTGATGAAGATTTAGATCTATCTTGCTATACTGTTGATTAACCTCCAAATGCTAGTCTTACTCCTCTAGCCAACTTCTTTCATGATGGTAAAATCTTTAATGCAGTTTTAGGTACCCAGTCTGCATGCCACATCATCCAGATGCAGAGAGAGAAGCAAATGTCAAGGTTTGTGGGGTATTCTTCCCCCAAGGGTTCTATCTTAAGCTACAAATTTCCTTTTAGGATAAATAAGGTCCTAACTAAATGTCGACATGAAAATAACATAAAAAAAATCATGGCATGAGAAATCAATTCCAAATGAAGAGCAAGTGTCTTCTAAGAACTCATTGATTATCTTTAATATAAATTTCCAACATTGGTGATGAATGGTGAACATCATTAATCAGGCTTGTTAAAATATAAAAATTCATATGAATTTAAATACTTTCCTTTTCATGGACTACACTATTTTATTTATTTTTAGCAGCTTCAAATTCACCAATAATGATGAGAAGCAATTAGATATATAAAATGTGACTCATGAAGGTTGGTATAGTGTGAGGTTAAGAGGGCCTGCAGTGGAGGGCAGGAAGATACTCATCAAATATTGATAAAAGGATATAGGAGATGATTTGAAGAAATTCTCATTGGCTTAATCTGGGATGAGTTGAGCAACAAAATAGAAAATAATATAAAATTATTGCATAAAAATGTTAATAATCTGGGCTGGAGTGGTGCCTCGGCAATTGCAGTGATTGCCCAGCATGGGCAAGTAGGTGAGTTTGAACCCCAGCACCACATACACAATGAAGTCTCGGAGCAACAAAAGCCAACTGAAAAACTAAATAAAATTGACTATTGATTCTCTCTCTGTCTCTGTCTTTCTCTCTTTAAAAAAAAAACAAAAATTTTAATAATCTGTAAACTCACTCTCATATAATAGATGAACAGGTGAATGAGTGAGTAAATAAATGGAAGGAAAGAGACACATTATGGTACAATGCACTAGTTACCTATTATTGTAGCAAATTATTACTAATTTAGTGGATTAAAGTATATCAATTTAGCCTGGTGTGGAGCTGTATGCTTAGAAAGTCAGGAGGGTGAGGGAGGTGGATTGCAAGTTCAATGCCCATCTCAGCCACTCAGTGTCTGCCTTAAAATTTAAAAATGCAAAATAAAAAGTGACCAGGGGTGTAGCTCAGAGATAAGGTGCCCCGGTGTTTGTTAAATAAAAATTTAAACAAACAATTAAAACACATGAACCAAATCAAACAAACAAACAAAACATATAAATTTACTTTACTACTTAAAACTGTAGTTCTCAAAATCAGAAATCTGAAATGGGTATTGGCAGGAGTGTGTTCCTTTCAGAAGACTGCAAGAGAAATCCATTCTCTTTCCCTTTCCAGCCTCTGCAGTCTTCCTGGGCATGTGGCTCCATTTATCATCCATGTCTGGGATGACCTCTGAATCTTTCCCACATCATTATGTTATAACTCTTCTGCCTCCCTCCTCTCCACTTAAAGGGGCCCAGGGAGTATATTGGACCATCTAAATAATTCAGAATAATATATTCTTAGGTCAACTAAACAGCCACCATAATTCCATCTATATCCTATCTCCCCCCTTTGAGGCAACACAACATATATCCAGGTTCTGAGGTTTAAGAGCAAGCCATTTGGAAGGAAACACTACCCTATCTCACATAATTATATTTGGTAAACATAAAAATGGTCAACACCATTGTAGTAATTAAATGCTCAACACATCCCAAGCAGAAGCAGCAAGAAGGAGACTATAGCAAGACACATCAAAATCAAATTTCTTAAACTAGCATTAAAAATCTCACATTAGATAAAGAAAAATAACACTTTATACACAAAAGATCAAAGGTAAGAATGATAAGGAAGGGCTGGAGTGGTGGCTCAGTGGTTACGGTGCTTGCCTGGCATGCACACGTACACAATCAAGTCTTGGAGCAACAAAAGCCACATGAAAAACTAAATAAAGTTGATTCTGTCTTTCTCTCCCTCGCTTTCACTGTCCCTCTCAAAAAAAATTTAAAAAATGATTCTGATGACTATCTTGGGAAAATGGAACTCAGAGAACAAAGCAACATTATTAAAGTATTAATGGAAAAAGAAATGCGAAAGTAATAATAAATCACTATGGAATTTTATAACCAGCAAAAATATAGTTTTAAATTTTTAAGGCAAAATGAAGAATTTTAAAAATAAAATGAAAATTGAAGGAACTTGTCTCTATCTATCTACCTATAGAAGAAATATTTTTTTAATTCTTCAAACAGATATATAATACAATGCCAGAAGGAAGGAACTTTGCATCTACACAAAAGAATATACAGCATTGGAAATGGCAGATGTATATAGAACAATAAAATCCTTCATCTTGTTCTTTGAAATCTCATACAGAAATAGTTATATATGTACATAGGAAAGTTAAGTCAGATTTGTTACACGATCTCTCCCTATTGCATTTCTCCGCCCTTCCCTTCATGTATATTCACAAGGCACCAATTAAAAAACAATAAACTAAAGGTAAATTGCCGAAAGATTAGCAGAGTATAGGGAAGAGAACAGAAGCAGGGAGGCAGGGAGGGAAGGGGAAGTACTGGGAACTGAATGAGAGCAAATCACATTCCATGCTTTTATAATTATGTCGAAATGAATCCTATTGTCATATATAACTTAAAAGAATCAATAAAAATAAATATTTAAACAAACAAACAAAAGAAATAATTAGCTGACTTTGATTTCTCTCCAAGAAGGAGTGGTGGGGATCTTATTTACCTTTTCCTGCCGAAACAACCAACAAACAATTAAAATGCATGAACCAATGGTTTTAAAGACAGCAGGCAATGAAAGGCAAAGGTTCCTAAGAAACAGAAAACAAGCTAAGCCCTGAAATTGCCATAGCTCATCAACCCGAGAGAGTTTCCAGACCTCGCTGCAGGAAAGGGGAACAAAGTCTAAGGCAAAGAGTCCCTAAGTGGCCGAGATGTGCTGAGAGTCTCAGGAGACCAAGAAGGCTTGAAGTCTTTGTACAGAGTAATTGAGAGGAGTTAGTTGCACACAGAGAGCTTTGAACACATACAGAGGTTAGCTGTTAATTCTTTAAACCAATATCTTTAGGGTGTTTTCTTCCAAAATTGATCTATTGCAATTGTAATCAAAATCCTAACAAGGATTTCTGTATAAAATAAAATCAATGCATAAAATTCATGTGGAAATTCATAGGACATAGAGTACCCTGCATAATTTCTAAGAAAATGGTAAACAATAGGTAAGCCAAACAGAACTTGATATAATGGCTTATGATAAATCAGATCTTTTTAAAGACATTTTTTTCAGTACGCTAACATTGCTGATGTGTTCCTCAGAGTTCACTTCTTTTGATCTCATGTCACTCAAGGACATAAAGACACCTGCTTTCCTTTAGCAACCTCTTCAGTATCAGTTATCTGTCACACAGTTACCCTCAGTGTTCCAAATACACATAATCTTGTTCTGGTGCTGCCTGTCCTTAAATTTCCCCCTTTCTTCCTTTCTTCCTTCATCCCTCCCTCCCTTCCTCTTCCTTTCTTTTTTTTTTGTCCTTCAAAGATTGCAAGAGAACTATGTAGATAACTTTAAGATAAATAGATCTGCTTAGGGAAAATTGCAGGTAATGGTTTGTAAAAAAATGGTAATTTCTTAGAACTAAGTAAGGATCCCGGTTACTGAGGGCCACAACTTCAGGGTTCACCAGAATAATTGATTTCATCAATTATTTCTTATCAAAAAAAAACCCCAGCAATGTGAGTGAGTTTCCTTGAATTTTTAATTATGTTACAGGAATGATATAATAACTTTGAGTGTCTTTTATCATTCCTTTTCTCTTGAATTATCATTTAATCATATCCTTGCTTCTGTACATTACCATAATTCAGATTTACCGCAAGACTAAAAACAAATTCTAAAATAATCTTCCTGTTGGAAAAAAGGCTAATTTAGTTTAGTTATACAAAACGTTTTGAAGTTCTAATATTTTTTTTTACCCAACGTTACATAAATTCATATGATCTCCTTCCACAAAAACAGACAGAAGGAGAGAAATGTGAATATGTTCTTTTGTTGCAATTTCTCCAGCTTTCTGATGTAACTGCATGTTGCCTTCCAATTTCAGGTTATTATAAGAACCAAGATGGACTAAAATAAAACAATTTATGACTAAACAATCTTTTCCAGGATGAAGCTGTATAATATAGAGCATGGCTATGGAAAACACAGTCCTGGGTTTGAATCTTAGCTCTGAATTTTCTAAGCAATCTTGCCAATCCTCTTACACATTCTTGGCCTCTGTACTTACATTTCTAAGATGAGGGTTATATCAATGTCACAGTGTTGTTATGAGGTTAAAATGAGATTATCAAGATTAAGCTCCTAATTCAGGGCAGGACACCTGGTCATCATTCAATCAAAAAATTCCCTCCTTGTTGAATGGAACAAGGGACCAAGAGGCTGCTGATCATCAAGAGAAGGGAGAAGGCTGTCAGCAGTAGAACATAACAATTTATAAATTTCTTATTTCACAACAAGCTCGGGGACATCCATCGTCCATGGAAATAAACAAGCTCTGAGTCTGGGGCTGGTTCCCAGCCACAGAGTCCAATGCAAATGCACCTGAATGACTAATGTGTGCTACAGATGACTCACCAACCCCTGACTGCAATCTGGGTCCATCTGTTGAGCAGAGCCAGCCACTCCGCCCAAAAGGGGCCCACAAGGACTTCCTCAGAACTCTCAGAGAAAGGGAATTCTGCTTACTCTCAAGGTGTAAGAGGCAATGATTTCATTCCAATTCTTTAGCAGCTGTATGAAGGAAACAGGCAAGATTTTCCATGCATGTTTAGAGCTTTGCAAGACTCTATCCCTCTTTAAGCAAATGGGAAAACTGCAGAGAGGGAAGAGCTTTGCCAAGGTGTTACGGAGAGACATCCAGGTCCCTTTCTCTTTAACCCAGTGCAGTTCTGCTTGGCCAATGTGATGCTCAGCAGGGTATTTGCCAATGCTCTTTCTAGAGAGTTAGAAGATAGGAATGAGAGTGATGGGATTATGTCACAGAGTCTTCCAAATATTATCCAGGAACCTGGCATGCTGAGAATTTCCCTGTTTTCTGGGGACACATGCACTCTAATCCTTGGTTGCTAAACTGCCCACTGGTGTCTTCTCTTACTTCATCTGCTGTGAACATTTGATTCCCCTTTACAAGAATTCCTCTAGAGAGTGAATGATGTAAACATTACTTCCATCCACTTCATACCCTGAGCAGATAATGCAGATCAACTGTGGCCCCTGTTAGCCCTGAGATTGGAAGTTATCTCAAAAAATTGTCTTAATTTAGTAACCAAGCAGTTGACACAGGTAGAAAGCATTTTCAGAGCCAAATTGTAACCAGAGAGGGAGATGGGCCTTGGACAACATCATTTACAGAAAACTCAAACAATGTAATTAGAGTATTTGGGACCAGTGTAGAGTGCGGGGCTATGGCCCATAGTAGATTCTCAACAATTATTGGTTGAATGAAAGAATGACAACTGAAAATATGTGATAGGCATTTGATAAATTTTTTCAACTATTAATAATGCTTCTAGAGTATTCCAGATATACAATAAAAGGGAGGATAAACCGTGAGAGATTCAGAAACAGTTGGAGCAATTGGACAGGTTTTTATTTAATGATTACAATAGGGTGTCCTGCTTCCAGGGGCCCCTCCACCTTGCGGAGTCTCTGCTCTTCTTCCTAAATAAATCCTACTCTTTTTACTGCTCAAAAAATAATTCCAATAAAATCAAAATAATACATGAACTTTTTCCAAAGAGCAGGGATTAAAAGGTCAGACATTGAGGAGGGGTGAGGATCCTACGAAACTTCTCTATGCCTGTGAAATCACTGCTTTATGTAGATTTCCTTAATGCTGAATAACTCTTAGGACAGTTTCTAAAATAGAAGTTCCCTCAATCTTTCTCTCTCCCTCCCTCTCTCTTGCTCTCTCTCCTTGGATCTCATGTATCAGTTTTCTCCATACTTAGTAAAATACCGTGAAACGAAATTCTTTACTGTGCTCTGTTCTATTTGAAAAGTGTTAGAAGGTGTACATTTATTATATTTTGATGTGCTTAAATAAGTGTTTCACTTGTTATGGCACTTGGTGGAATTAGCTGCTTGTTTCTCATTGAGGTGATTTTGCAAAATTAATGTATCCAGAAAAAAGACAGTGGGGAATAGACAAGATTTTTGCAAAATGTTGCTTCTCCATCTTAAATGCAATGGCACTTGTTCTCAAATGTGGTTGAAAGCCAAGGTCAGCATTGCCACAGAACTCTGTGCAGAAGCCCAGCTGACTGTTAGGAACTCTGACAAACCGTAGTGGTAGCTCCTGGGTTTTCCCATTGCACGGTCTCTACACAAATGAGTGCCGTATTTTGTTAGTTTTAAATGAATTGTACTTGGATAATTTCATCCTGGATTTTCAGTGAAGAAAAAGGAATATAGTTTAGGCAATTTAGGTACAATATCAATGCCAGAAAGCAATAATGTTTAGAACAGGGTAGGGGAGCAGGCCCAGGAACTGCGAAGAGCTCAGGCTTTGGGAAGTTGGCAATCTGGTGCCAGTCCAAGGTTAGCTCCCCCTTCTTTGGTGAGTTTTTACTCTCCATTTTTTCCATCACTGAAAATAAAATGGTTTGGTCCCATCATTTTGAAACATTCTTTGGCAGACTCCCCTACAGCTAAATATATGGATATCTTAGGATCCACCATTTTACTGCTGCATCTGTTCTAATAGAAACAATTCCACATGTGTCCCAAAAGACATAAGCAAAGGAATTCCTGTCAATGTTACCAATAATAGAGATATTTAAAAAAACCTGAATATCCTAGATGTTCATCGATTGTATGTGTTACATTCATACGACAGAATATAGAAATGAAAAGGATTATGCAAATAATGAATGAACATGATGATACTGAAGAAATCTTCCAGGTACAGATTTAATTTCATGTCATGCCATGACCATACAGCTCAACAAAAAATGAAACTAATTAATAGTGAGAAATGAAAGGTTTGTGATTTAGATGGATATTGGAATCTGGAACTTGCAGATAAATGGCTCTAGGGCTTTGGACAAGCTGAATTACTTCTGAAATCTAAGTTTCCCCATTTGGCACACAAAAAATTACCATTTATGTGGTCACGTATTGATTTGTTTATACTAATAATTCAACTCAGACGTGCTTTAACCACTGAGGCACAGCTCCAGCTCTTTTTATCTTTATTTTGAGACATTATCACTAACTTTTTGAGTGTCTCACTAAATTGCTGATGTTGGCCTCACACTTAGTATCCTCTTGCCTCAGCCTCCCAAGTTGCTGGGATATGACCATGCTTGGCCACGTAGACAATTAGCATAGTGTCTTTAAATTAAGGGTACGTAGAAAATGGTTATTCTTCTTATTGGAGCTCCAAACTCTGGCATCCAGGTCTCCTTAACATTATTCCATGATGGGAAAGAATTCCTAGGTTTATTACCTTGGGTCTCTATCATGCTGTTTATTGCACATTTTAGTTCTTCCTTCTCTCTGTCCTCTATGATTTTTCCAATCATCTTTGCCATCCCCATATTTTTCCTTTGTTACATCTTCCTTTACTTGTTTCCATCTTGCCTTGCTTTAATCTTTCTGTGGCTCCCTAAGCACCTCCACATAGACCTAATTCATTGCAAAACTCTTCTAATAAAACAAATTTGAAATAAAAGAAGTTGCTGATGTTTTGTCTTTACATCTCACACTTTCAGTCTTTTCTGTTCTCCATATTCATGGTCCTGTAAGCTGCAAACCATATTAGTGTGTATACATGATAATTCCATGTGGGTTCCTTCCTGAGCTCAACCATATTATGGCACAAGTGTTTCACAGCATGTAAAGAAAAGTAGTTGTGTCAAATTATCATAGGCTTCTTTGACATGCCCTACTTGGACTGGAATACCATAAATCCTTCACACCCGTCTCACCCCACTCACCTCCACCTTGAGAGTTAAACTCTTCTAACAAATGTTCCTTAATTTCCCCATATTGGTCACATACACTGTTATCTCTTATCTTCCCTCTTGCTATACTTTATATTTTCCATTCAGCAATAGTCTTTAAAAAGTATAAATTATGCCCTATAACTGTTTCATTTAAATCCCTCCAGCTATAGTCCAACGTACTTGAAATGAATCAAAGCCATTGCTGTGATTTACTAGGCATTTTGTGATCTTTTTGCAGCACCCACCTACTGCCACTCTCTTCCTTCATTGGAATAAACTTAATTCTGTTTCTCCCATGCTTCTCCAAGATTTCACAGATAGCTTCCTTCCCCCATCCATATCCAGGTACCACATATTGAGGGAGGCTTCCCCAGGACCAGCCTAGTTAAGGCAAACTCTACCCACCCTAGAATACATCGCCCTGTTTTATTGTCATTGTAGCAGTTCTCATTAAGCCCCTTTACCTTCCTCATTTTTTATCTTTTACATGTTTATTGGTGTGGATGTTGGGGTAGGGGGTTCCATATAGCTTACGGGGAACGTTGGTGCTATTGGTGGCATTGGGTGTGGTGGTAGATATTCAGTAGTGTTCTGTCCTGTGATCTGGATTTATCATTACTCATCTCATGTTTGAAATTAGTAACTCCTTGATCCATCCATAAGAATTTGTGAGTTTAGGGACTGGAGTGGTGGCTCAGCAATTGCGGCGCTTGCCTGGCATGTCCGAGTACACGGGTTCAAACCCCAGCACCCATGTACATAACTAAGTGTGAGAGCAACAAAAGCCATGTGAAAAACTTGATATAAATTGATTCTCTCTCTCTCTCTCTCTGTCTCTCTCTCTCTCTCTCTCTGTCTCTCTCTCTCACTGTCCTTCTGTCTTAAAAAATTATAAAAAGAAAAAAAAGAATTTGTGAGTTTAATAAAACAACTGTGGCCTTGGGTGTCTTCTCTTTGTCTCTGATTCCGACATAACCATACACATTGTCTTTTACTCACCGGATCATGTTATTTCCCAGGCTTGATCTGAGAGTGGGAACTTAACTATACTTTTCCCTTTTTCACTGGCTTTCATATGATCTGAGTAATGAGATCTCTGAAAAGGACAAATATTTTTGGCAGTTTTCTGGAATATTAACAGGAACAACAACAGCTGAGTTCCAGCTAATTACCCTCTTCCCTGTATGGCATATCTAAGATAGGTATAAAAAATTTTTTTGTGTTTTTGTTTCATTTTTAAAATACATTTTCTTCTCCCAAAGAGATCAAGAACTTCCAACGACAGCATTGAAAACTGACACTTGGCTGCTGCGTTTTGTGAGAAGTGCACAAAAGTGCGCGTGCTTAGTGAATGGATGCACCCTCGAATCTGAACTTCCTTCAGGAATCCTCAGTGTTGAGTTTATTGAATATTTATTCTGTAAACACACTCTTAAGCAAAGACTACATACCATAATCCCTTGACTCTCTTCCCTTCTTTAAAAGTGGGCATTGACTTAGAGAAAGAGAAACACATCAAAAGAAATTGACATTGAGATGTAGCACAAATATTTTGTAATCTGCCTGAACTCAAGTCTGTTCAAAACACAGTAGCTATTTGATATTGATCAATTACTTAACCTCTTTGAGCCCCAATTTCCGCAGCAGTACAAGACACATGGTACCTGCTTTATGCTTGCACGGTGGTTGTTTTAGAATGTAAATGAGTTTATTAAATCCTTGATCATTCGATAGATGCCAATTCTCTTCTTCCACCCTAAGTGGCTGCAATCATAGTCTGTGCTTGCAAATGCAGTCAAGGGAATGAGACAGGTCTTTCTGATGCCCCTCCAAGAACCCACTTGCCCTGCTTGAATGCTTACAGATCTTCTGCTGTTATTCTGGAGTGTATTAATTTCAGCTGAATGTAGCTTTTGGTGTAAATGTGCAGCCACTGTGAAGCAGGATGAGTTTGCAAACAATTAAGTAAATATGGCCACATGCTTTTCTCCAGACCTAACCACAACATGAGTGCAGATTGATCAATGTGGATGCTTTTGGTAAATGGAACATTTCATTATGTTCTTCATGCAAAATAAGAATTAGTGTTTCACACCAAGTCCATCTTTCACCTGTACAAGTGGGGTGCAGGTGAGACTTGACTGAATTATCTGTTCCCTTTCAAAGTATTTTCAATAATAATCTGAATGTTTAGCATGGAAGAAGAATTCTGACTGGCTTGAGGTGAGGTTGGCCCTGGGATATTGTACTTAGTGTTCTTTATGATAAATATTAGTACAAAGATCCACCTTATACTATCTATCTAAATTAGCCAACCCTCCCCAGTACTGTATCTTTTATCTCCTTGTGAAACTTGAATCCTAAAGGGCAAAAAAGACATTTATATACATGAATGCTTTCTTCTATTTTCCACTTATATTTATATCCAAATGTAAACTTAACTGTTAACTATTGAATAACCATGATGAAGTCAATTAATTCTGTCTTCTAATGAGCCCCATTTTTCTCATTTGTACAATAAAAATAAATTATATTTTTATTAAAGTCACTTATTTGGATAATAATTTGAATTTATTAATTCACTATTTAACAACTTTTTATTGGAGTTCCTATTACAAATCCAGTTCCACTTTAGGCACTTTGGATAAATTATTGAACTAAAGTTACAAAATTCAGTATTCTTATGGATCTTTCATTACAGCATAGATTACAGATACCACATGTATTATATATACATGTACATATATATCATTTATTTGTACATATGCACATATATATTATTTTTATATACACATATAAACATGAAATATGTAGTGCTATGCATTTGATAGAAAAAACATTTGAATAAGGCAAAATTTTGTGAGAAAGTGAAGTTTGAATCAGAATTTAAATGAGTTGAATCCCTTGTAAATATATAGCTAAGAACAAAAGAAGTGGATATGTTCGTTGTATCTTTGTATCTTCATCGGTCTAATAACAAAATTTCTCAATCCCTTCAAGACAAATAAGTAGAATGCTCGAATTATTCTAGAGGAAGTGCATAATAAATAATACTGTCTCAATGTGACTTTAGTAAGATTGTTTAAGAGAAAGCATGCAAAATTAAGGGCATCAAGACAGCCATCAGTATTCTGGTCCCTCCGACTTTAACTAGCTCTTAAGCCTGAGACATAAGCTAACCTGAACTTTTCTGATTCTTGCTGTTTGTTTGGTTTGGATGGCAATGTTTGTATAATACCTGTTCTTCCTATTTCGAAGACACCTAGAAGGATCATTGATGTGTAAATGCATTCCAAAATATTTACTAGTCCTACGTGTAAGTGAGATGGTTTAAAACAAATGATGCATTTCTGAGTAGATCATAATCATGAACAATATTTTATTCACCTAACAAGATCTTGCACAATATATAGGCATCCTGCTTCTCTTCAAAACTGTCCTGTGAGTCTGCTGTCATCAGTACAGAAGCTCTAGTTAAGAACTTCCAAACCATAAGGGCGCACAGATCTTAACAGATCTTCTCAAGAGAATCGAAACAAATTGCCTGAACGCACCACAGGCAGGTGAGGCAGCCACACACAGCATGTTGGAGTCATCCACACTTTTTTTAATTACTTGATTCCCTATGCACTGTTTGAAGTAGCACAATTTAACAAATACTTCATGATGAAGAAAACCAGCATGCAAACATCTTTGGACATAATTTTAAGAGAACTGTCAAAGAGCAATAAATCTAGCATGAATGCTGTCTACATCTATATTTCTGCTGTGAAATGTAGCTTTACATATGTGTTTAACAAGAGTTTAGGCATGTTAGTAAATGAATATATGTAGTTAGTTAGAATGTAGGCTTTTCTAAAAGATCCATCTGTGCTCACTTTTATGACGATTGTGGAAATCATGAAAATGTGCAAATAGTTACTGTTTTTAAGTAAATGTGGTAGGCTGAGTGACAGCTTCCAAGATGTCCATGGCTTACAATTCAGGAGCCTATGAATGTAATACTATGCAGCAACAGAGATTGTGCAAATGTTTTATTTGTTTTTATTTTTGTGGGGGCATGGGGAATTAAACCCAGGGTACTTTGCCACTTTACCATATCCCCAGATCTTCTATTTTTTTTTTCTTTTGAGATAGAGAACATCATCCTGCCTAATTGCAAAGATTGGCCTTGAACTTATAATTCTCCTGCATCAGCTTCTGCAGTAGCTAGGATTACACGCATATACTATTGCATCTGACTGCAAATGTGATTTAGTTAAGGGTTTTGAAGTTGTACATCACCCTCATATCTAACTGAGCCTTAAATGTAATCACAAGTGCACCTATAAGAGAAAGGCAGGGGACATTGGATTACAGAGATGGAAAACGTCATGCAGTGACAAAGTTGGGCAATTGGAAGATGCTGAGCTACTTTTTAAAGATAGAGCATGGACCCAAGAGCCAAGAAATGCAAGCACTGTGGCTCTAGAAGCTAGGAGGAGGGTGGATTCTCCCTACAGACCTCCCTCAACTCTAGTACTGTCAAGTTGATATCTTGGCTTGAGCTTGGTGAAACTGATTTTGCTTCTAATCACCAGAACTGTACAAAAATAAATATATGTTGCTTTAAACCACCAAATCTGTGGTAATTTGTTACAGCAACCACAGAAATAAATAGAGTATGAACCTTGAATTATCGGTGCCATCCCCCTAGGAGATAGAGTTCATGAAGGCAATATTGGGCTCGACTGTGTTAAAGAAGGTTCAGATGCACTAGTCCCCAAATCTTGAGAATATCTGCTACATCTTCAGCATATCAAGGGGTGGAATATTTGTGTTCTGGAAGCAGATGAAACCAGAATAACATTCTGGATCTATTCACAATCTTTGATAAGTTGCTTAATGCCTCTGTACCTCAAAGTTCTCACCTATGAAAAAGACCCAATAGCAATATCTTTACCCACAAGACTTTGGTTGTGATGAGATAAAACTTTGATATGTTCAGTACTTGACATTTTTTATTTCTTGTGACAACAACAAACCTGAGGCAGGGACAGAAGACTATGTGAAAGACAAGTATCAACCAGTATCTACAACAGTCAAAAGCTAGGCTGCCACAAACATTAAATGCTAAATAGTGAGATAGGAATTTGGCCATACCACAAAAAAAGGAGAGAGAGATAAACTGGATCTCAAAGGAAGCACCTATGAACCACTGAAATGCAGACAGCACTCATGAACCTTTGCATATTCTGATCAATCTTGGCTAAGCCCTTGGCCCACACCCTTGACCCATATCCTTCCTTGCAAAAGGAACACGAGGGGGCAGTGAGCAAGTTCAGGCAAAACTGGTTGGGAATCACTTCACTCTAGTTCAGCACCTAGCAAATGAAGCTCTACAATTATTAACAACCCACATCAATGAGCTGCTGCTTCTCTCTCATGAGATAGCCCACATTCTCCCTTGAATATGTCTCTACTTTCCTAAATAAACCTCTGTATATGTCTTGGACAGGTTATCTCCTGAAATTCTACTGTCATATATGCCAAGAACCCCATGTGTGCTGAGTCAAGTTCCCCTTCTCTCTGGAAACTCCTCATACCCTCTTCTGAGAAATCTCTTCTCCATGACAAAAATAAAAGGAAATGATATCAACTATCAAGGTCATTATAATTTATTTGTTGGAAAACCTGTCCAGATGCCTTCATGCCCTGTGCTCTCATTTCTATGTGCATGTGGTAACATAAATTCCAGTCCCTACATATCAGTGCAGAGCACAGGTGTCTACACCTGTTGACATCTGTCTTTGTAAAAATTATCATTCTGGGTTAGAAATCTGGGGTCTGTCATGTTCTAGAACATGATAATTGGAGAATTATTTTTCCATTATGTGGCTCAATTTTCTTATATGTAAATTGGAGATATGTCAAGAAGCTAATTTTTTTGAAGATACAGAGAGGGAGAGAGAATCAATTTTATTTAGTTTTTCACGTGGCCTTCCTTGCTCCCACAGTTTGCTGTATATGCAGTGCTAGGGTTCAAACCTTCATACTCATGCTTGCCAGGCAAGTATTGTAACCATCAAGCCACTGCTCCAGCCCTCAATGGGCTAATTTAAAGGTTCAGTTATACTTGAATACAAAGAGTTTTGGAATTCATGAAAGTGCAATAGTTAGGACATAGGAAGTATTCAAAGATAACAGCCCTAAATGGTACTGTTCGACTCTGGGGATATAAAATAAAAGGTTCACATGATGTCTTCAAGGACTTTTTAAACCCTGATATTATTAACTGTGTTCACAGTAAATAAATACATAGATGAATAGGTAGATAAAACCAATGTGGTCTAAGTTATAGACCACTTCTGTCCAATAAAAATATAATATGTGGTACATATTTCATTTAATTTTTTTAACACCTACACTAAAGGAAAGCAAAAATACATGGTTAAAACAGAAAAGGAATGCATGAAAAATTGAATCATATTTTATAAATCCAATGTACCTAGAATATTGTTATTTCAATGTGCTATTAGCATATATTGTGAATGCAATATTTTATATTATTTTTCATCGTATTTTCTTTTGAAATACAGTATGTTTCCACCTTTAATTGGGTGATAAAGCTCTTCAGTTTCTTATGCAGGAAAATTCCTTAGTTCCAAGCAAACTTGGACAGTTGCTTACCTCACCCTAACATCTCAATTTGAATAGAACATTTTTATAAGAAGTATATGATCAATTTAAAGATTCCCATCAAATTCACAGCAGAAAAAATGGGTAACATATTAAAGATCTTCCAAAAGCACTTGAAAAACTGTCAATAATTGAATTGATCAGCTATATTTAAATTTAAATTTATTGAGATTGAAAATATGGTTGTGTTACAGGGCTGGGACCTTCAAGGAAACTGAGGCAGCATGTAGATCGCTTTCAAAGCCATATTCTTGTGATCAAATCAGAAAGATTTCAGACATGTTGCTCAGAGTAACAGGGATGAGTTCATTAGAAGGGATAGGAATGGGGAAAGGACACACTCTCAAGAAAGAGAGCAGGTCCTCTCAGAGAGGAGAGGGACTGCCATTTCTCCTGTTCTCAAGTTTTATTTGGATCCCAGGGAAATTTCCAGGTCTGCCTCTTGACTTTTTTACTGACAGCAGGATGACATCAGACCTTTGAGTCCCCACTGCAATGATAACTCTGACCAATTCTTATTGGAACCTGTTCATACAGATTTTATGGTAGAGAGGAAACTATCCTTATCTTGCTGAGTTCTGGAATCTGTATGCGTAAGGGTCACAAAATTCCTCCTTTCTGGGTAACTTGTGTGCTTCTTTGGGGCATTTTTTCAGAGCCTGCATTTCTCCTGCAGATAACAGGTAGTGAGCTAAGGAACGTGACATATCTTGTTCACTTAAACCAGACAGACTGCAGGAAAAGAAAGCATGAGTGAGTCAGCAACGTGGACCCATTTTATAGAATCATTCCCTTAATTCCATGTTCCCACCTCTCACATGTGTTTGTCCCCTATCAGTTTCTCAGGGATGATAGCTGCATTTCAAGTAGCCACATCTGTCTAGTGACTGTCAGTCAGTGAAATTCTCTTGTTATAGAATTGTATACCAAATAGTCTATGCTTTTTGGAGCTTTATTCCCCCATCACAGACTGATGGGGGAACTTATTGTAGTGTCTGTATTACATCATTACACAATACCCTGGGGGGATATGATCACTGCCTTAAATGTGTATTATTATATTCGATAACTTTATGAAGGGTAGGCTTAAGAAATATTTATTTGAAAAAGACTTTAGAAGGAGTGGAGTAACCCAGGCAGAAGAGCTGGAAAATTAAAGCAAGCCATGGGGGATTAAATACCAAATAAATGAAGCATGTAGATATTTATGCACTCTACTGTGAAATTACAAGGTCTATGCTGACAGCCAGGAGACCTGGCTTGATGATAGGCATGCTAACCATGTTAAGTTAGTCTTTTGCCATTTGGGGCCTGACTTCTTTGCAACTCTAGCAATATCAGGGAGTGAATCTTCAGAGACTCACTTTTACTCTGAACGCACAGAAATGCTACAACAACAATAACACAATAACACATTAAGAAGACTAAAAGAAAGAAACAGATCCTGAGGAATGAGAATTAAGACATAGAGTGGAGGTGAACACATGCACTTTCAAGGTGATGCTGGAGTGGCGTAAGAAGTACCAGACAAGATGGAAATTAGAAGCTCAGTAGGGACAGGAAGTGTGGAATCTGGACTGGAGGATACTGGGAGCTTAGCTAGGTGCTACATGAAGCTAGGTTCAAGAAAAATTCCAGAATCTATGTAATAAAAAATAATTCTTCAGGTATAGAAAACTATTAAGAATGCTTACCTTCAGCTGATGATTCATGAAGGAAAAAATACGTGGATGGTGAGAAGTTGGAAAACCTACCATGGGTCATAGGTACATATCAGGTCAGAAGTTGATATTAAGATGGAATAGGGAGTAAAAGTGCAGAAAATAAAGTAAAAACTACACTAAGGCCATTGTAAACTCCATGATCTGGGCACAAACTAATAACAGAAACCACACTGTAGAGATAATTCCAAAATCCAGAGGATATGTGCTTTCATTGACAGCAGGGGATGGTGTGTGGGGAAAAGACCACCACGGAAAATAAACACATAGTCCAAAATTACAAATTACTTACGGAAATGATCCACCATGTGGGAGATCAGCAGAAACAACAAAGCATAAAATTAATACCCCTGAAAATCAAAATTAGAGAACATAAGAAAAAGGCTATCAAAGAAATACTTTGCAGATGATTAAAGAGAACATAGAAAGAAAACAAAGTCAAAGAATAAGAAATGTGTAAAAAAGGAATAATTGAATTTGAAAAAAAGAAACTATAAAGAAAATTTCTATAATCTTACATTTCAAAAAAATCAATGGCTGTGCTATATAGTAGGTTAGTTATAGCTGAAGAGAGAAGTAAAGAACTGGAAGATTAAAAGAGGTAATATAAGCTAAGTGTGGTGGCACACACTTGTAATCCTGGTGACTTGGAAGGCTGAGGCAGGAGAATGGCAAGTTAGAGGTCAGATTAGCCAAATTAGCAAGACCTTGTCTCAAAATAAAAAATGAAAAGGTCTGGGGCTTGGTGCTGTGCCTCAGTGATATAGTGTTCCTGGATTCAACATTCATTACCATAAAAATAAGTAAACAAAGAAGCAATAAAATAAATAAATAAAAATTAAAAAGGTAAAATCACCTAAATCAAATCACAGTTGTATATAAACATAAAGAAAAAATAGAATTGAAGATTTGTGAAGCAGAATATCAGAAGCATCCAAATTTTATATCTGGAATATATCATTAACCACCAAGAAAAAATGCATAGCACATAGTAGTAACTCGAAAAGTAATTGCTGAAAGAATGAATGAATCCCCAGAGTCCCTAGAAAGATTATGTAGTTGTTGTCTAGAAAAGAGAAAATTAAAGACATAATGACTATGAAATATTCAGGACTGAAGGAAGACACAAGACTTCAGTTTGAAAACGTATAGCAAATACTGAAGAAGTAAAACCAAAATAAATGTTCACTTAGAGATGACACAGTGAAACAGTAGACATGGTAAAAATCTTAAAAAACAAAGGAAAATACATATAATAGCCAAAATAGAACCAGAAATAATTCGATGTTTGGTAAACTTTGTAATAGAGGCCAGAATGAAACATTATGCTCAACATACCTAAGGAAAGTCATTTGAAGCTGGGGGTTCTCTAAGAGCACAACATCGAGAGGATAGGGACTGAATTTTCAGCAAACACTGAAGACTTGTGGACCATACAAAAGTCTTGCTCAAGAATATATTTCAGAAAGTAGCAACTGGTACCATGAAAGAATTAGAGATGTGTAAGAACAAATGGTGAGGACAGAAATTAGTAGAAATGTTAGTAAATCTAAATATATCACAACAAAAAAAAATAATGACTAAATGGAAATTGTAAGGGAAAAAGGGTGTGAGAAAAGAGTTCTACACAATAGCAAGAGCGATTGCTGCAGTGCGGAGAGCAGCAAGTGTCTTAGGCCTGGGAATTGTGCATGAGTTTAGAGACAGTGATGAAACTTAGACTTTGTTTTCATGTATGCATCCTCACATTAGAAAATAAACTAAAAATGGTATTGCAGCCTTTGAAGGTAAATGGATGGCTATGGAAGAAATTATGCTGAGTGAAATAAGCATAACCCAGAGAACCAAGGGTCGAATGTCTCCACTCATCTGTGGAGGCTGGAGCTAGACTCTGGCCATTGAGAAAGGAGGTCTATTATCATGTTTTAAATCCGGATAAGGTGTAATGTCATACAACCTAAGGCATTTGTACATATGTATTGGGAAGGAGGGGAGGAGGGATAAGGGTGGGTAATTGGGGGGCTCTTGGGGGTAAATCAAATTTTCAGAATTTATATATATATTATTTCATTAGAAGCTTGCTTGATTGTTCAACAAATAAATTTCTGAATTAAAAAATAAAAAAATAAAAAGGATAAAAAAGGATTTGCTGCATTAAGACAATC
>PVKS010013432.1:0-50845 GCA_004027875.1 Aplodontia rufa | reverse complement strand
TGGAGGTGGGGACTAGACCCTGGACAGTGAGAAAGTTGGTCTATTATCATGTGTTAAATCCAGATAAGATGTAATGCTATACAACATAATCTTTTTTTAGGGATATTGTGGGAAGGGGAAGGGAGGGATAAGGGTGGGTAATGGGGGGGGCACTCCTGGGGGTAACTGTAATATCCAGAATCTATACACATTTTATATTGTTTTGTTAAAAACTTGTATGGTTGTTCAAAAATTAAAAAAAATAAAAAATAAATAAATATAGATTTTACTCTTACTGAACTAATTTAAAAGACAAGTCCATAAAACAATAATTACAAAGGTGTATTGTTGAGATCATAAGCATTGATTTTTAAAACAATAACATAACAGTAAGAGGACAGGGCACTGTAGTGGAACTAAATTTCCATATGTTATTGAAATTGATGGAATAACAATCTGAATCACATTGTTTTATGGTAAGCTGAATATTTAATTCCTAGAGCAAACACTAAGAAAATAAGTAAAAGTAGTAACAATCCATCATAGCAACCAAAATGTTTCACTAGAACATAACTAACACAAAGCAAGGCAAAAAAGAAGAAAACTATGGATAAAGAGAATATAAGATAATTAGAAAATAAATAGCAAAATGACATTACAACCTAGTCATATAAATGGAAGAGGCTGTTAGATTGGATAATAAAAAGGACTTAATTATCTGCTGTCAATAAAGAGACACATTTTAACTTCATAGAAAACAAATAAGTTTCAACTGAAATAGTAAAAAATATATACCTTGCAGGCAGTAACCACAAGACTACTAGATTGGTTACACCAATATCACACACAAAAAATGAGTTTAATACATAAAAATACTACTAGAGACGATGGGGGACATTTTGTAAGGATCAAGCTATCCATTTATCTAGAAAGCATAATAATTGCAAACAGATAGGCACCTAACAATAGAACCTCAGACACAGAAAGCCAAAATCGGCAAGGAATAGAAGGGAAATATGTATTGGAATAGTGGTAACCAAAAAATTCAACATTCCACTCTCAGAAACTGATGTACCCTCCTGAAAGTGTCTTGATTTAAACAATACTTCCCTAATTTAATCCCATTTTATTCTGAGAATGCACTATGTGTGATTTTAATCAATTTTAAAAATTATTAAAACTTGTTTTATGGCATAGACAATGCTCTGTCCTGAAGAAAGTTTCAAGGATACTTGAGAAGAGCATGTATGCTTTCAGCTGTTGTTGAATCAGTCAGGTCAACTTGTCCCTTTCATCTGTGCCCTTGATGCTTTTCTGTCAAACATTTAAAAATGATTAATGACTACCTGAAAATTCCATGCATTGGTATAAATATGTATGCCAAATCCCAAAAACATCCCAGTCTTTATATAGTATGAAAGGTAAAGGAAAGGAGATCTTTTCCGCTTTTCCCACCCATTATTTTGTTTACAGGGGTAATCCAATGAAACCTGAGTATATAAAGAGGATTTTTTTTCTAACAGAAGTATGCTGATTTTATTACCTGGGAATTAAACATACGAGGGGGATGTAAATGTCTGATCATTTCAAACCATTCTTATTCCTGGTTCCTGTGCATTGTCTGTGAGAAGAAGCATAGTTTGTTTTGTGACCCTCCTAACTTGCTGCTAGAATTAATAGTACACTCCATATGTTTGATAATTAACAATTTTATTTTCATCAGAGATGAAATGGAGAAGCAGAATCCATAGGAGACATATGCATACAGATGGTGGAAACAGATAGTCACTTGCTTCCCTAATGCCAGAGTTGGTTAAACAAATATGCAGCCTGTTATCAGGAAGAGTCCATCAGGAGCTCACTGAAACACATATGTTCTCTCTATCACCTCATTCATGCTTCTAAGGCTTTCTTTTTTTTAATATTTTTATTAATTGAATATGGACTAACAATTAAGGAGGAATCATTATCAAACAATCAAGAATAAATGTATAGCTCCTAAGGCTTTCTAACTAATTAAATTAGACCTACTGAGGACAATCTTTCCAACATAAAGTCTCCAGATTATAGATTTTAATTATGTCTGCAAAATCTATTCATAACACCATCTATATTAGTGTTTGAAAAAATGGGACTGCAGCCTAGCCAAATTGACACATCAAAATGTCACTATAAAACCCACCCTTTGTCAGTGTGACATAGCCATACACAACTCCTTAAACTATACTTTGTCTTCAAATAAAAAAAACATCAAAATCATTCTTCTGCTTAGTGTGATACAATTAACTTACATACAACAAAAAACTACAATAACAGTTTTGCTAGAACAGAACACAGCTTTTGAGTGATATGCATGCTTATACATTAATGTCTTGTAACTTAAATAATGAGATGTCAAATGACTATTATTTACACATTTTATGTAAAAGGAAGAAAAATAATTTTATATACACATAAATAAAAATAAACATTTATTTTATCCCAAAATAAAAAATAAACATTTATAACAATTTCAGTTCTCACTTCTGAAACTGTCCACACAATGTAGCTGATATGGTGAAGGAGCTTCTTCCACTAATCATTTCACATTCCTTTGACCTCATTAAGAATTTCTTTGCCTGATGGGATGACTCAAAGATCTGTTCCAGAAAGGTACTGGCTATGAGAACTCAGCCTCAATTGGGTTGTGGGAGTCTTCCAGGGACTTCAATCACAGGACAGTACACTAAGGGTGCCAGTCCCAAGGTGTTTCCTGTTAGCCAGACATACTATTCCTTACCTCATTGTGTAATAGTCCACATTTTAATTGGTAGTCAGGAATAATCACTCCAGTTGTTATAGTATCTCCCTTTTTTTTTAACGTATTGACTCAAGATACAAGGATCCCTAATTGACTCAATGGTTGGGGACTTCAAGAGAACATGATCTGAATATTAATGACAAGGTGATCTGGGGAAGGGATATGTGGGTAAATCTCTTGGTATGTGCACAGAATGTGAAGATACATCTTTCTCTCTCTCTCTCTCTCTCTCTCACACACACACACACACACATACACACATCTTGTGAATATTCACCAACAGATGCCCCCACATGGGAGAATTTTAATAAACAGGTAGATGAAATACCCATTCCGTGGCTACCACTCAACCTATTTCTCCAGCTACAACTGACATTACCCATTTTGCTGATGAGAAAAGTGGCCATAGTAGCAGGCATGGAAGTCATACATGGGCTCGGCAAGAAGAACTTTTGTCAGCCTGGCTACAGTCACTGCTGAGTTGTTGAAATGCCAGTTTCGTATATCAACAATGAGTCCTAGATATGGCATCACAAGATGATCAGCCAGCTACCTGGTGGCAAGTTGATTATGCTGAACTTGTTCCATCTTGGACTGGGCAGCACTCAGCTCTTCCTGGGGTATACACTTCAGATATAAAATGGTCTTCCCCACCCATGATGCTTAGTACTTCTGCACAAACACCTTCTCTGCACCTACAGAATGGCTTATCCAATGTCATAGTAATCCACATAGCATTGCCTCTGATCAAGCAGCTCACTCCACAACAGATAAAGTGTGTCAGTGGGTCCCTTCTTTATAAAATTTACTGCTCTTACTATGTTCCCCATATCCATAGAGCATTTGATAGACTGGTAGAATAGTCTTTGAAATCTCAGCTGCAGCACCAGCTAGGTAAAATCATGCTTCTAATCTCCTTGATCTTAGACTTTCTTAGTTTAGAGGTCTTGGTTCCAAAGAGAGTAACACTCTACTAGAAGATATAACAAGGGTGGGCAGGGCATTCAAAGTGGTCAAACCACAGAATAAAAGTTTAAAAAGTGTAAGAGCTACATTTTAAGCATATTAGAAGAATATCCATATAAAATATGTATGAATATAAGTTAAGAATGCAACATCAATAAAATGTGAAAAAACCACATGCTTTCCATTAAAAAAATCTATTAATAGAACATAAAATCAAAATAACAAAATAGGTGGGATAAAAGTAGAATTTTATTATGTAGAAAATACAAAAGTAATGGTCACAATTAATGAATCAAATCTATGGTGATTAAAAAAATGATATATAAGCCACTTAATCAGGGAAAAGGGGAAATATAACTGAAATAATTGACAGTATTAATTAATGGAAAAAGGAAACCTCAGGCGACTACTTAGCATACCTTCATTCAAAAACCTCAGAATATAGATAAAATGGACAATTTCTTGGAAAAAATGCAGTTTCGCACTGAAATTGATTCCATTAGCCATAGAATTGCTAAGGAATCAATTTTCTATAGAAGAAAAAGAAAAAAATTGTCAAACTTAACAGGAACACATACACATGTGTCCAGATGTCATGAGAGGAACTGTAATGGGACCACATGCTTAAAGATTGCATACTCCTAATGCCAAATAAGTTATTTCAAAACACAGCAAGCTTACCATTTTAATTTTATGAATGTAAGAATGATTCAACAGTAGCAAATTCAGTAATAGTCCTATGGAGAAAAATTATTTGTTTCCATTGATAATGTAAAAGTCTTGACAAGTTTCAACATGGGTCTTCAAAACAATTATAAGTGTCTCCGTTAGTCTGTCTCCCACTCGAGACTTTTCACTATGATTTGGAATAGGAAAAAGGAAAAAGATGCCCACTCTGTTATCTACTGCTTATTATCATTATGAAGGAATCAGGGAGTTCAATTAGATAAAAGAAAATTATGACAGCCATAAAAATTGGGACCAATGAAGTAAATCTATCCCTACCTGAAGATAATGTGATAGCAAAACAGGAAAATACCAGCGAATCAAAGGTAAAACTATCACAAACACTAAGAAAATTCAGAAAGTAAGCAAGATATATAAATATAGTAAAATAGCAGAAATAATGTAAGAAAGTAACATATATGTGAAAAAAATCATTGAGACATTTCATTTGTATCATGAATTAGAAGATATAGGAAAACACCATTGACAATTGATATAAACATGTAAAACTCTTACCAATAAACTTAAGAAATATGAAACCCTATGCAAAGTACTCATAAATAGGAAAAATATTTCTTGTTATTGCACAGGACAATTCAATATCATAAAGATGTCAATTCTTACTTATATTAGTATATTCATTTCATAGGACCCCATAAAAAGTCTTTTTTGAGCTATGGAAGTTGAGATATTAATTTGGAAAAATACATGAAAATACGAAAGAAGAAGAAGACTATGAGCTAACACTCGCTCAAATAGACATTAAAACATAGCATATACCTCCGTAATTAAAATAGTGGCTCTAGCACATTAGTAGTTAGTTAACAGTGAAATCCAAAAATCAATTCATGTACAAATGGAAATGCTGTACATGATGAGGGTAGTATTTCAAATCAGTGGGGCAAAAATCAAACTTTTCAACAGTGTGGGGATGTTTGGAAATCATTTGGAAAACACTAAAATTACATCCATTCCTCACATAATACATAAGAGTATGATTTAAGTAAATCAGATACACAAATGCAAACAAACACTGAAACCACATAGACAGCAGAATAAATCATGGCTACATTTTTTATAACTTGGGGTAAAGGGAAAAGTTTCTATGTTCCTGAAATCAGATGCAATAAAATACTGATAGTTTGGATGAGAGAAATATTTTTTAAATCGTGCAAAAAGAAAAATGTAAGTAAAACCAAAATACTAGTGACAAATGGGATGAAATTATTTATAGCATATACCACAGAAAAATGACTTCATAAAAATATGAAGTCTTAAAATTCAAAGTAAAGATATAAATAAATTTGATAGAATAATCTGCAAAGGACATGAAAATGGAATTTGCTAAAACATAAAATATTTCTTGGTAAAATTTAACATATAAATATATGTTAAGCTTAGCATAATAACATGTAACATTTAAAATTTAACTTAGAGTGAATTGAAAATTTACTCTACTGACAAGACCATGGAGAAACAGGTTTCCTCTTTCATGATAGTGGAAATAGAAAGGGAGAAAATATCCCTATGGGAAGGAAATTTTTTGACATTTGACTAAAATACACATGCACTCTTGGGTCTAAAAATCCCACCTCTAGGAATTTACACTGATGATTCATCTCCAGGAGTATTAAAGGAGGCATGCATAAGGCTATATACATTTGCAAAATCTCAGAAGTTATAAAATACCTCAATAAATGGGATTGATTTTAAAGTGTATTTGTTTGTAGTGTACCCTTGTAGCAAGATGAATAAGGTATTAACAGGAGCATTTCTGATATAAACTGTAGAAGAAGTTAAAAGAGCAACATGCGAAAGTTTTATATATCATGTCAGAAAGAAAAGGCAGTGAGAAATCGTTATAACGGAGAGACAGAGGGAGTGTGTGTGTGTGTGTGTGTGTGTGTGGTGTGATGGAACCAAGTGGAAGGTGCGTTGAAATGACACTTCTCTTATTCCATCTTGAGTAGTCCTGATTTTTGAGGTCATGCTACACTTTTGCATATTCAGAAATAAATTGTAAATATAAACAATTGGGGTACAGCCCTAAAATTGAACGCAAGTAGAAACAAATGAATTCAACCGGAGAAAACAAAACAAAACTAAACCAAATTAACTTTAGTGCACAATATTTTAATTACCATTGTGTATACTTAGCTTAAAGAAGAGGTGAAAGTAAATCCTGAGCACAACCTAGAAGTCACTTCATTCTGACACTGTGTTGTGTGCATTGTAAGTTGTGTGAACTTGAAAATTAATTTATTGAGACCTGCGAATCTCACTGTGGGAGAGTTACAAGTAAGGGGAGCAGGGAAAGTTACTGTGTGGGGTGAAAGATATGTTAACTGACTTGATTTTGGTGATCGCTACTCAGTGGATAGGTATATCAGATCATATATAATACATCTTACATATATAGCTTTGTTTGACTATTGCATGTAGTATTATTTGACTATAATTCATCAAAGCTGAAAACTATTTAAACTTGTATTTTTTTTTAATTGAGGAAAACGCCAAAAGAATCTAAGGACAGTTAGGAGTCAGTTTAAAAAGGCTTCTACTCTCTAAATGTTGGATAACTTGAGACTAAAAACAGATAATGACAAAATGAACTAAAAGGATTTTCTTGGATAAAACAAGAAATCATGAGTCCAATACTAAAAATAATAATAGAGAAAGAGAGAAAGTGCCTCATTACAGTATAATAACCAACTAATAAATGTAAGGGAATATTAAAGCTAGAAAATCACCACTTTACAGCAGACAAGAGCAATCAATGCATGCTAAACCAAAGTAGTTAAGAATTCTCAAATAATTTCCCCAAAGAATAGTTAACAATGTAGAACACTAAAAAGTAACTCTACAGTGGAAAAGGCTGGCAGATTGCAACTTAGCTAAACTATCAATGTGACCTGTAATGGAGCAAACCAACATTGTGCACCTCCTAATGTGATGGACTGAAAAAAAAAAGCAGCATTACTTACGTCATATTTCTGCCAAAAATACATAACCTGAATCTGATCATGAAGAAAGAACAGCCAGATTCAGACTGAGGTGCATTCTACAAAAATCTCATGTCCACTGAAACTCCTGATGTTATGGAAGACCTAGAGAGGCTAATGAGCTATTTCAGATTAAAAAGAGACATATGGGGCATGATACCTAATGAAATGCATGATCCTGAATGGAATCTTGAACTTTTTGGGAAAAATCCTATCGCAGATTTTATTGGAATAATCAGAAAATTAGATTTCGAGCTGTGGATTAAATAATATTACATGAATTAAAAAATATTGCCACAAATTTCTTTGTAAATTGTGAATTGTTCAGTAGATAGTTAAAAATTGGGGGGGGGATTTACAAGGCAATTTATGTGGAAATGTAAAGAACTTAAAATAGTGAAAATATACATAAATAAATCCAGACTACTAATATTAATAGGAAGAGCAACTGAAGCTATAGTACCTTAAAGAGGTATAGTATTGGTCCAGAGAAAGATGCATTCATATGTGGGAACCTAATTCACATGCATTCAGAGGTAACAATGATATTTTACATAATAAATATGCCTTCTTTGTGACACTACACCAATTAGTTATCTTTATGAAAATAAACATTGATTCATACATCAGGTAACACACTAAAATTAAATAGATGTGGAACTTAGTCTTGAAAGAGGAATGTTCTTCTAAAGTTTTTGGAAGAAAACAGTAGGCTATCTTTACAACCTTTGGGGTAGACAATGATTTGTTAAATGGGAAACAAATCAGGGAACACATTATAGGGAGAATGTTGAGGTGTTCTAATTTGAATCTGGGATGTCCCCCAAAGGCCCATGTGTTAAAGGCTTGGTCAGTCCCTAGGGTGGTGCTACTGGAAGGTGGTGGAGGATAGTGGGAAGTTTTAGGGCGCTGTGGTGTGCCCTTGGACTTCAGTCTCTTTTGAAAGGAGTTTGATGGAATTAAAACCAGAATGAAATATTGGAGGGCTATAGTTAAAAATAATGCAAGGCCCTATTTCATCAAGGCTATTAATGGAGCTTATTTACAGTCAATGGGTGGTGACACATGGATACAGTTGTTTTGGAAATCTCTTTAGGAGTATTTATCATCAGTAAACATATGCCATCCTTGTGACCTAGAATTCTATTTTAGTCAGATAGCCAAGGGAAATAACCACATATATCCACCAAAATACATGTACATGCATGTTCATATCAGTTTTATTTATGTTTCAAAGCTTCAAAAAACCTAAATGTACATTGACCTGGGAACGAATAAATATTGGGCGGTATATTCACACAAACAAATATTGTGAGCAGCAATAAGAAAAAAAAATCAATGACTGCTACATGTAACAGTAAGGGAACATCTCACACATATTGTACTGGGTGAGAGAGAGCCATTAAATAGAGCAAACTACATGTTTGGATTTTTGTGAGGTGCAAAAACGAGTAAAACCATTCTATTGTGACAGAAGACAAAAATAGTGATTGCCCAGTGTCCGTATTGACTTCGAAGACAGTCCAGCCTCCAGAAAGAGGCAGGGGCAAAATTTTCTACAGTAACCTGGATGATGCATAAACGCTACTTGTGCACCTGTGGCATGTACATATATGTATCAAAAAAATCATTGAGCCATATTTTAAAGATAAAGCCATTTTATTTTAGGGCTCCTGTCCCTCAATCATACGTTTCTTTAAAGTTGAGAAGGAAAAATTCTTTTCTTTGTACATATGAAAGAAAAATATATCATAAAACAACTTAAAAGTGTAATTTTTGTGAATGGAGAGATTTTATTCAGAACAGAAAACTTAGAAACCACAAAAATTAGCATTCGTTCAGGTGCTCTGAGCTCCATGGCTGGCTTTGCTCCTAGGCGCCTGTAGGAGGTGAAGCGAGGCTGTGGAAGGGCTCCTGAGAGGTTTTCCTCCAAGAAGCCGCGAGAGTGTCCCGTAGTCAACGCAGCCAGTTTTGCCGCCCCCCAGGTTGCTCCTCGCCTCCTGCCCGGTGCCAGCTCAAGGCACCTGCCGCGCAGGCCACCCCGGGTCTTTCCCCTGAAACTGAGCGGAAGACCAGAGGGCTGCAAGACGAGAGGAAAGAAGGTGCTCAGGCGCTCGCGGCTCGAAAGCGTTCGATATTTACACAAGGGTAAGTGCTTCGTGTTTGTTGATCGATCTCGAACCCTTCCTTCTTATGATTTAGTACCGATCTTCTCACGGATCTCCTTTTCATTCCCGTTTCCTGCGAGCTAGGGGAAGGGAGCGCCCCCGCGCCGCAGTGGAACTGTCAACTTCTGCAGCAGGCGGAGAGGCTGGGGCAGGATGGAGGACACACTGCGCATGCTCTGCAAAGCATCCCTGCGGGTCAATCTGGGCAAGGGAGGAAAATCAAAGTCCCTTGTCCTTTGAAAATTCTTGACCTTGCATTTTGCTTTCAAATTATGCCCAGAAAACTTCTTTAAACTTTTTTCTCCCTGGTGATTCATTTAGTTAAAAAACCAAAACAATCAAAAACAAAGCAAGACAGCAAGCAAGCAAGCAAGCGCGCACACACTCTTGTTTCAGATGGCACCATGGCAAAGGGGGCTGTCCAAAGTAGACTATTTAGGTATGCCAATAAATAAAGCACTAAGTCCAATAAATGCAGCAAAGTATTTCAACCGCAAGAAGTGATTATGTTGCACTCATTCATAATAATAGCACATTGAACATATGCAAGAAAGGAAAAAATAACCTAGGGATATAAAAGGAGCATTACATTTTTTCCATTGACTGGGTTATTACAAAAAATAAAAGAAAATATCGGGACACTTCTCATTATACTGATATTTTACAAAAACGTTCAAGTACCAGACTATTTCTATTATCTACAACTCTTAAGCATTTGTATTTATCCTAAAAAATAAAAAATATGGAAAAGAATCTATAACAATAAGTCCCGCCCTGCTCATTTGTCAATCTATCTGCTGTGTGATCCTGGGGAAGTGACTTAACTTCTTTGTGCCTTTTCTCCATCTGTGAATGGGAACAATGCTGTGAGAGTTTAGCTGTTTAGGCCCTTGGCCTCTCTTCTTGTATCTGTGTCTGATGATTACTTAGCATGAAGAGAGAGCCTTCAGACTGGGAGAAAACCATGGGCTGCTACTCTGACAGGGGGCTAATATCCAGAATATACAAAGAACTCAGAGACCTTAATACCAGAAGCACAAACAGCCCAATGAATGGGCTAAGGAAATAAACAGAAAACTCAACAGAGGAAATTCAGAAAGCCAATAAATATGTGAGAAATGCTCAACATCACTATCAGAGAAATACAACATCAAAACGACATTAAGATTTCACCTCACTCCATTCAGAATGGCAAAGATGAAGAATGTGTACAATAAGAGATGCTGGAGGAGTTGTGAGGAGAAAGCAACTAACAGGTTGTTGGTGGGGCTGCAGAATGGTACAGCCACTCTGGAAAGCAAAGAGGAGACTCCTCAAAAAATAAGAATGGAACCATTGTACAACCCAGATATCTGACTCCTGGGTATTTTCTCAGAAGAGCTAGAATCATCATATTACAGTGACACAGCTACATCAATATTTATAGCAGTTTAATTTATAATAGCTAAATTATGGAATCAACCCAGATACCATTCACTGAATGAGTGGATCCAAAATTGATCTATCTATGTATCTATCTACACCCCCCCACACACATATACAATGGAGTCCTACTCAGCTGTTAGAAAGATATAATTGCTTTTGCAGGTAAATGGACAGAATTAGAAAAAAATCATGCTGAGTGAAATAAGCCAAACACAGATACCTAAGGATCGCACGTTTTCTCACATGTGGAAGCTAAAGTAAAACCTACGATAGAGTAAAAGTTACTCAAGTTTATTTACTAGACCCACCAAATCTGAAGAAACACACAATCTGGGGGAATTATAGCTATGAATGGGGGGGGGCATCAGGGAGGAGAGAAAGAGGGAGAAGAAGGAGGGAAAGGGGAGTTTATCAATACTTTAGGGTACATTTGATTTCCCTGAGAAGCCAAATGATATTCATGCAGGCATTTAAAACCAGAAAATTTGGGGGGTGGATTGGTGGCTCAGCAGTTATGGTGCTTGCCTGGCATGCCTGTGGACCAAGTTTCGAACCCCAGCACCATACACACAACAAAGTGTTGGAGCAATGAAAACCACACACAAAAAAATTGATTCTCTCCCTCTCTCCCTCTCTCTCTCACTGTCCCTCCCTTTTTTTAAGAGAGAAGGACAGTGAGGGAGAGAGAGACAGAATCAATTTGTATTGAGTTTTTCACATGACTTTTGTTGCTCTGATACTTAGTTGTGTGCGTGGGTTGCTGGGGTTTGAACCCATGTACTTGCGCATGCCAGGCAAGCGTCATAACCACTGAACCACCCAACCACTGCTCTAGCCCCCTGTCCTTCCCTTTTTATAAAAAAATAAAATAAAATAAAATCAGAAAATTCAAAAATCAATATAAATATGTATATGGATGTTTATATCTATAAAAGAGGGGAATTACAGTGGAGACAAGGGACTGTGGAGTGGGTGAAGTGGGGGAGATCCTAGATTAGGATAGGGTTCAAGTTACAGTGCCATTACATATGTGCCACTACATTCAATATGTAAGACAATGTTGAATAAAAATTATTAAAAAATGAAAATACAAAAGAATTGTTTCTTTTTACTTGCAGCCTTTCCTCATAGCACACTTGAAAAAATATGTGCAGACTCAACATATAGGCATGCCTCCCTCCGTATCTGTGGGTTCTGCAATCTCAGATTCAACCAACTTTGGATAGAAAATATTTTCTTAAAAAGTGGAGTCTCTACTAAACATCTATAGTCTTCTTTTGTTTTTCTTTTTTTCCCCTCCTCTTTGGTACTGGGGTTTGAACCCAGAGGGATTTAACCATTGAGCCATATCCCCAGCCCTTTTTATTTTTTTTCAGGACTGAGGACCGAATTTGGGGCCTTGTGCATGCTAGGCAAGTGCTCTGCCACTGAGCTAAATCCCCAACCCTTTTATTAAACGTTTGAAATAGGGCTTTGCTAAGTTACTCAGGTCCTTGCTAAGTTTCTGAGGCTGACTTTGAACTTGTGATCCTCCTACCTCAGCCTTCCAAGCTGCTGGGACTACAGCATGTGCTACTGTGCTCAGCCATAGTCTTTTTTCTTATTAGTCTATAAATAATACATTGAAACAGTTAATTAGATATCATATACATTACATTAGGTATTATAAGTAATCTAGAGGTTATTTAAAATATGTGGAAGGAGGTTATATGCACATACCACTCCATTTTATGTGTAAGGGAACTGAACATTCCCAGATATTCCTATACCAAGGTGTTCTGGAACCAACCCCCTGAGTGGGTATTGAGGGATGACTATATTTCTGCAAGCAATTAAGGAAGAAGTCATCATTTAACTGACTTATTAGTGCATTTCAGTCACATAGAAATAATAGGTTTGATTGTTGAGTTCAAGAGATTTTTAAAGGACTCAGTTGTGTAATACAGAAAATTAGAGATTAGGGTACAAAATGCTGAGGCTTATGATCACGTGAAGCTTGAAAAAGTGGTAAGAGTGTTGGCTCTGGAAAAATGCAGGAATGTTGGGAGTCTTCATCGAAGATGAAGCCTAAGGTGGGTATGCACATTCATATAAGAAATAAGAGCAGGCAAGGAAGATGTCAGAAAGAGCCCTGTGAAGGGGGGAGGCTGAGTGAACCCAGGACCTCACAGTCAGGAACATCACAACGTGAAGGAGGTGACAGCACTTTTGTTAAAAACAAACAATAATACTCATCACTCCACTTCTTGCCCCTGCTCATGTTCGTGAATCCAGAAACAAGGGGGAGATCATCAGAGAAATTCGACTTACTATTCTATGTATTTTATGAAAAAACTGTTAAGAGTTATCACACCCTTCCACGAGTCTATGAATAATAATTGAAAATATAAAATATTTTCTAAGAATTTTTTTAAAAGAAAAGCAAATTCCTAGTGGATTTACTGTGTTGAATTTGTAATATTTACATAGTAAAAGACTGGTTTTCTAAGTGATTGTTACCAATGAAAACAAAAATGCAACTTTCAGCTTTTAGAATATGAAACACGTCGAATAAAGCGCAATTCATGGTTCAGACAGAACGTCTTCCGCTTTTTGACTTAGGAGCCTTCTCTCTCCTGCCTGTAAGGGTCTTTTCCACCTCTACTGTTACTTGGTATATTTTCATTTCTTTTCCACGGGAAAGAGATACATCTGGCGTGCTTTGTTCCCAGCAAGCCACCTTTCCAAGCACAGAATCTTAACGCATGGGAGTTCAGTCTTAGCACTGCACGGTCGACGGAAGGTGCTCTTCAGCGAGCCATCTTACCCCTTTACAATGGTGTCCCTAAATGAAGACGATAGCAGAGGCAGGCAACAGGAGGTCGGAGCGCTGGTGAGAAACTACGTCGTGTTGAAATGACAGGAGGAACTCAGAGTGGGGAGCCGTTTCCACAAACGTCAATCCCCGGGACCTCCCTTCAGGCTCCCTGCGGGGTGCCCAACCGCCCCTCCCCCGTGGAGCCCCGCCCCCTTTCTGGCCTCCAACTCTTGAGTCCATTCAAACCTGGCTGTCTTCCCTGCGCGTTGTCAAGCGTGTAATTGGGGAAACTCCTCCCCGCCGGGACCGCCTCGGAGGCGCTGCCAGAGGAAGGGCTGCTTCGCTGCCCCCACCTCCGAGCGCGCGGCGGCCGCATAGCGCGCGCAGAGCCCGCCGCCAGGCACCAGCGCCTGGCTCTGGGTTCTTGGCTCTTGGCGGGGTGGGCGGCGCCGCGTGGGGACTAGAGGGGTTGTGAGGCCAGAATCCCCTGCCACCCTGGGCTGCGTGGACCCCGGCCAGCGCGCGGGCGGGGTTGGCGCGCCGCGTTAGCCGGGCATCCAGTGTGAGCCCGGCGGAGCCGCGCGCACTCCCGCCGGCCGTCGGGGGCGCGGCTAGCAGAGGAAGCAGACACCTGTCCCGCGGCAGCGGCTCCGAACCCGTATAGCACAGAAGACAGCGGCAGCGGAGGCTGCGAGGGCAGGGAGTGCTTGTGGAGACCAGGCCCCCTTACTCCGGAAGAAGCAGCGCTCAGCCGGAGGCCACGGACCTCACGCCCCGAGCTCCAGAGCACCATGGCCCCGAAGCTGCTCCTCCTCCTCTGCTTGTTCTCTGGCTTGCATGCACGGTAAGTTGCGCGGGGCTCCCCCAGCATCCTCCTGAGGCCCGAAACCTCAGGAAAGGGCGGCGGGGGGCGCTGTCTGCTGGCTGCGAGTCCCTAGTGCGCCCTGCCGTCGGCTAGGTTGGGGCACAGAAGACCGGGAAGTCAGCTCGCACCTCCTCTGTCCCATATACCCCAGGACAAGCCTTCTGCCTCTCCAGGCTGGGTGGCTGCAGCCCTCTCTGCAGCAGGGAATGTGGGGACTCTGAGATAAAAGGATTCTTTCCTGACGTTTTTAGGGTCTGATGGTTTTAAGAGATTTTGATAAACAAGATTATGGCCGTGGCCGCATTTATCTCCTTGTCTATCCCTAGAATCCACCCTAAATGCTCCAGGGACTCACACACGCATTGACCGACATTCTCTATCCATACCACCATTCTGAAAATTTCCAGGATCCAGGAATGTTTTTTTAAGCTGCCAGGTTTAGACAAGACCAGTTAAGGGGCTGGAGGGAAGTGAAGGGGGATTGGGACTAGGTGGGTAGCTGAGAGCCCTACTTCTCTGTAAGTACACCCCTCCCAAGTCCTACAGATACTCACACATATAGACACACATACTGTTTCTAGATCAGCCACTTCTCATACATGAAAATCACACGCCTACCTCAATAAAGTGAGTATGTTGACACTGCTATTAAAGTTTCTGACTAGTTAGAAATTGTTTTGCTGTAGATACCCTTAACCTTCCTTCTAGGACACCAGTAAGTTAATGGGAATTTAGAAATCCTCTAGGAAGAAATGAAGAGGGTTCATGAGGGTAGATGTTAGCAGAACCGGAAGGGTTAAATCCTGTTGTGGTAAACACAAAGGAGATTCTGTATATGCTTTCATTATGTCTCCCAGGATGACTCTGGCTAAATCTTGTGGACTACTCTGTGCTTTGAAAATCAGAGCAGCTCCCTGCTTTTTCTCTATCCCCATCCTTGGAATCTCCCTAATCCCAAAACACTCTGATTTTGACATTTGTCAATTTCCTAGAACTGGAAGTTAGAGAATTAGAGAGTGTCCTGGCAGGTCACAACTCCTGCAGCTTGTCAGGAGGTCTTGCATTTTCATTCATATTTACGAAATACCAAGGAAGGAGGAAGACACTAATAAGTTCTACAAAATCTAAAAGGGTCCCATTTTCCTACTTCCTCTGACAAATGTGCCAGGAAGAAAACCCTGGCCCTCTCCTCCAAACCATTGATCTTTGCTGAGTTCAGTGTGTAAAAGGCAAGCTCCACTGGTGACTCAGACAGCACTCTCGATGAGACAGAGCACTCCTTGGGCCAGCCCAAGTTTCTTCCTAAGGAGGGACTAGCAGGAGAAATGGATATGTGGTTTTTGAGGTTGTGTGTCTGGAGATAACTCTATCTAGAGATAGACAGTACTAGTAACAACACAGAGGCCTAAAATCACATCTGCATGACCTTTCTGTTGTCATGAATTCAAAGAAGTGACCTGCAGTTCAGTGTTAGGTAATCAACTGGATCTATAGACATGAAGTGCTAGAAGGAAAACTGCCTATTTTACTCACTTTCCTTTGTGCTCAGTGGGAAGATGTCTTAATATCTGACTTGTAGCAGTCAGGTTGCTGGGGATTCATATATATATATATATATATATATATATATATATATATATATATAGAGATTCTGCATCCTTTAATTTGGCCAAGGAAAATGTACTGATTTTCCTATGTTCTCTATCTGGATTTCCAGCCTTGATAATAATGATTGCATGGCAGTTGAAAAAAATCCAAATTTTATACTATTTTTATTGCAATTTATCTTTTGAAAAGAGCCTTTGTTCTTTGTGTTTTCCAGCTTGTCAGGAGGTCTTGCATTTTCATTCCTATTTATGAAATACCAAGGAAGGAGGAAGACACTAATAAGTTCTACAGAAATGTAAAATAAGCTGATGCCCAGTGTCATCTTTCAAAACAGCTATTAATTCTATGAGGGTTATCAATTGCATCTGGAATGTCTTCCTGATGTTGAAGTTTTGTGGAAAAGATTCTGACCCTTGTGCGTGGTTGGTGGGTGACTCTCTTTAAGTAGGGGCTCCCCATCCTGACCATCCTGGGTGAACTTATTACACAGTAAAATGCAGTAAATCACACCTGGATGTTGGTGATGCCTTAAAGATGCTTTCCTGCTTTCTGAGGTTTAGGAGATCCTTTCAATGTCTAAAAATGCTTTGAACTTGGCCTCTGTCTTTCTAGATGAAGAGAAACTGTAAGGCACAAGAATAATATCCGAGGGTTGAACAGTTGTTGACAATGACAGCATATCACTGAATTTTCATTTTTTACTTGAATTGCAGTGCTATTCAGGATCCAACAATTCGAGTAACAGAATGCTTGTGAAGATTATATGTAACCCTCTTATAATTTAGAAAAAAAGAAAAGTTATGTTTTATCACCTTCTTGTAGGTCCACTGAGGTGAGATTTATTTTTTCTCAAAGCAGGGATTTTCCTGTGGGCCTAGTGGTCTGGTACTAGCAATGTAAGGCTGGCTCTTTATTATCAGAATTGGGAGAAAAACAGTGCTTGCAGCTGAGGGACCAAACATTGCCTATACTTCACACCCCTCAGTTACAGGCTGTCCCTCCTGAAAGGGCGAGAGAAAACATTCCTGTTTTCCCTTTCTCAGTTTCCCTCTTTCCCACTTGCCCTGGCCACTGGAAGAAGCTTATGCAATTTCAGGAAAACCCTCTCACCACCACTAGAGGGAGAATTAGGCTCATTATATTACCTTTCATTGAATAAGATCAAAGTAATTTTCAGAAATTAAGGCTGTGTATGTACTGATGAGGAGCTGGTGAGTGCATTTGATCTGTGACCAGTGGGGCAGTAGAAAAATAGCTGTCTGGAGACCACAATCTGATTGTGCAGTGTGGGGTAGGGGCAGATGGTGGGGAGGAAAGGAAAAGAGGAGAAAGGAGAAAGAGACAGATGACAGGGAGAGGAGGGCACGTGGCTGAGCCAAAAGATATCCTGAGAATGTTGTGCATGATTCTACTGAGGGCACCTACACCAATTTCTACAGTCCCCAAACACCTTTGCTCTGAATTGATTTCCCAGAGTCTTTGGAAAATGCTTGGCTCCCAGCCATGCAAATGCTTCAAACTATTCTTTGTTTTGTTTTTACAAGAAGATAAAAATTTACAATCCTGATATTGCTCCTGATAACATAAAATATCTTAAATAACATTTAAAATTCTGTTATTTTTTTAAAGTCAGTTTTACAAATAAATGCTTATGTACCTTATTGATTTTGTGTGTGTGTGTGTGTGTGTGTGTGCATGTGTGTGTGTGTGGTACTGGGGAATAAAACTAGGGGCTCTGTACTGCTGAGCTGCACTCCTGGCCCTTTTAATGTTTTGTTTTTAAATTTGAGACAAAGTCTCACTGCATTCCTGAGGGTCTTGCTAAATTGCTGAGGCAGGCCTCAAATTTGCAATCTTCCTGCCTCAGCCTCTGGAATCACTGGGACCTGGGCATGTAACATTGCACCCAGTTTAGCCTATTCCTTACTGAATACATGTCCCAAATGTTATAAATTCCTATTGATGGTGAACGTTCAGTGTGAATAAAAATCTACAGCAATTTATATTTTCTATGGATGATTTATTTTGACCTCTTGCTAATAAGTATTCAAGAAATACAATTACAGTTTAAGAAGAGCCTAGAAAGAATTTAAGAAGTCATTCTGCAAGATATATGCTATCTACTCATTGTTAACATTTCATAAACATGTTACATTTATATCCATGGGTTCTGAATTTGCAGATTCAGTCAACTATGGGCTGAATATATTGGAAAAAATTATCTGTACTGAACATGTATAGATATTTTTCTTATCATTATTCCCTAGATAATATAGAGTAACAACTATGTACATAGCATTTGCATTGTATTAGGTATATAAGCCATCTAGAGATGATTAAAAGTATCTGAAGGTTGTATGCAAATATGATTCTATTTATTATGTAGGACTTGAGAATCCCCAATTTTTGGTTTCTGCAGGGGTCCTAGAACCAATCAATAGAGATAAGGAGAGACAACTGTTTTCATCCAGGGCTAGAGTATGTGACGACGGCTCCAGTCCATGTTATAGCTTGTTAATACTCATAAAAGATTCATGTATGTGCCTATGTACATTTTATATATTATAACATATGTTATTATGAAGACTTAAGTAGAAGGATTGAACTTTAAAATGTTTATACTTTTCATTAATTTCATATTCACTATAGATCATTTAGTCAGTCCTAAAAATTAACTTCAGGAAACTCACCACCAAGAGCCCGAGAGTCCTGACATGGCATCGACATTTTAGTTCCTGTCTGGGAATCTGAACAGAAATGAGCCTATATCTAGTCAGGAAAAAATCTACTTTAATACAGTTTTCTATTCTGTTTTTTGTTCTCTTGTGAAGAAAAAAAAAATAGTCAAGGCACACACACTGACAAACGGGGAAGGAGGTTGTTGGTTTGTTTTACCAGCTTTCCTGCCAGGCAGTCCACCTGAAAGTAAATGCAGCTTCAGGGCAGCAAGAGACTGTGCTTTCCAAGCCCAGATGACTGTGTGGTTGACATGGCTTCACAAGAAAACTTGCTTGTCATCGAGGCCTCTCCATGCAAGTACTATGTCAGTGAATATCAACCGGGAGAGCGGATCTCCATGTTCAGCCCTACAAAACAAGTCAAGAGACACCCAAGTATTTCAATGAATACACTTATTAAGAACCCAAAATGTTGAAGACATATTAAATTTTAATTCTTAATGTCTGTGCCAGCCAGCCTGCTGTGCAAGAGAGATGACTCAGTTTGTGTTTCACAGAGGCATGTAAAATTGCAGAGGATTTTCACCACTGACACACCTCTGCTAGCTTTCCCGGACATGAGTGCTGGTAGAGCAGGCCGCCTCAGAAAGTCTGTGTGTCTACCCCAGCCCCAGATTCCAGCTTCCAAGAGAAGTGTAGTCAGACTCAATTATTTTCAATGAGCCCATTCTGTAAAAGTTATTTTCACCTTCAACTAGAAAAGGCCCTGGCTGCAGGGGTGAAACAGCCTGTCAAGTGAACTTTGGCAACCCCCTGGAAGGATGGTGCCTTGACCTGGAGAGCTTCTCCAGTTGCATCCAAGGATGGCTCGTTGCCTACTGGCTGAGATGGCATTGATTTACCTGTCATACTGTGGTTTAACCTGAACAGGGAATGGTCTAGTGACATTTAATGAAGACATTATGCCATATTAATAGCAGTTGCATTCTTCCTATTGAATTCCTTCTAATGTGTTTCATTTTATTTTTTCATTTTATAGCTAACATGAGGTTGAAGTAAGGGAACTGGGGATCTTCTACCCATTTCAGGGGTGCTTGGAAAGGATAGGCTGAAGGCACTTCCTAGGGCTATTTCTGCAACTTATATGTCATATTTTGTGTCATAACTACAGATCCAGAAAGGTGGAAGAGGATGAATATGAGGATTCTTCATCAAACCAAAAGTGGGTCTTGGCTCCAAAATCCCAAGACACTGATGTGACTCTTATTCTTAACAAGTTGCTAAGAGAATATGATAAAAAGCTGAGGCCGGATATTGGAAGTGAGTACTGTTGTTTGTTATTCCAGTAGGAAACATAAACTATGATAAATATTTTTAAAGTTTTTATTTTAAATAATTACAAAATTAATACATTGTTGCAAAGATAGCACAGAGGGCCCTGTACTCACCACACAATTCCTAACCATAATATCACAGTGAAGCCAAGAGATTAACATGTATACAAAGTGTGTGTGTGTGGTTCTTTGTCATTTTTTAATCACATATATATGTGTGCAATGACCATTGAAATTAAGATTCAGAACAAGTTGATGACCATAAAGGTCCCTTCTTGCTGTTGCTTTATAGTCACACCCCCTTCTCTCCCTGAAATTCCTAACATTAGCCACTAATATATTCTGCGCTCTTGTGTTTTTGTCATCTTGTGAATGTTATGTATGTGTAGTCATTGACCTTTTCTTTTTTTTTAAAGAGAGAGAGGGACAGTGAGAGAGAGAGAAAGAGAGAATCAGTTTTATTCAGTTTTTCATGTGGCTTCCGTTGCTTCGACCCTGTGCTGTGTCGAAGCACAGTGGTGCTGGGGTTCAAACCGGCATCCTTGCACTTACCAGGCAAGTGTGTAACCGCTGAGCCACTGCTCCAGTCCCGTCATTGACTTTTTAAGAGTGGCTTTTCTTCATTAAGCAAAATGATTTTGAGATCCATTCGAGCTGTTGTGTTTTCAGTAGTTTGTTCTAATGGCTGAATGGTAGTACATGGGTGCACCACCGATTGTTTATCCACTCATCAATTGAGGAACATTTTTTATTGTTTCTAGTTCTTGTCTATCACAAATAAAATGACTAGGTACACATGCACGCAGCTTTTTGTGTGGGTATAAGATTCTATTCTGTGGGATAAGAGCCCAGGAGTAAGATGTTTGTTGTCTGATGGATGCTGTTTGGTTTAGCTTTGGTTTTCTTTTTTTAATTTCTTCTCTTTTTAATTAAAATTTATTTTTAACTGAGGCAAAAAAAATATGATACATACTTTCGGGGCTCCATGTCGTGTTTTGAGACATATTTTGTGTGATATTTAAATCAGGGTAAATTTCATTTCTTCAAACATTTATTATTTCTTTATGGTGAAAACACTTCAAAACACTTTCTTCTAGGTTTTTGAAGTAGGCAGTACATAGTTGTTATCTATAGTCACCCTACTGTGTAATGGCACACCAGAGCTTCTTTTTCCTTCCAAATTACACCATACATTCCATCCTTTCTCCATTTTTTTCCCTAACCCCACCTTCCCAGCCTCTGGTCACCACCACTCTCCTCTCAACTTCTATTTTCAAGGAATCGCCACACTCTTTTTCCAAAGTGGCTGGACTCTCTTCTCTCCTTTCCCACAACATCTGAAAAATCCAGTAGTTCTTTATTCTTGCCATCAATTGGGATTGTCAGTTTTTTATTTTAGCTGCTCTAGTAGGTGTAGTGTTTAATAGGTCGATACCCCACTGTAGTTTAATTTGTGTTTCCCTAATTGTTAGTGGTATTGAACTCTCTGTATGTGCTTATTAGTCCTCAGTATACCCTCTTCAATGAAATGTCTTTTCATGTTATTTGCCCTTTTAAAAGTTGGATTATTTGGTTTGATTTATTTACTTTTTCACTTTCGAGTATGGAGATGTGGGTCCTTTGTCTCCTCTGCAGGTTTTGTTTTCATCCTCTCACAGTATCTTATTTCACAGAAGGATCATTTTTAATATTGATGAAGAATCTAATTTCTTGATTTTCCTCTTATGGAGTATGCTTTTATGTCTGGGAACTCTACTTGTGACACTAGTTCCTAAGGATTTTCTTCTATTTATTTTTCTGTTTTACATTTTAAATTATTAACTAAGTTAATTTTATATAAAATAAAGGTGTGAGGTTTTGATCTAATTTCTTCTTTCCATCCCCATTGAGCTCCTATTACTCCAACATCATTTGTTGAATTGTTTTTAGGCAGTTGTCAAAATTGCGATGGCTTGATTAGTATGGGCTATTTCTGTGTTCTCTTTTTTGTACTGTTCATCTGTGTGTCTGTCACACTGTTAGTGCCCACAGTTCTGATGACTCTGAAGCTATATCATAAGTTTTGAAATTCAGTAATGTATTCTCTTTATTTTTCTTTTTCAATATTATTTTAACTCATTATTCATTTGTTTTTCCACATAAATTTAGGAATAATTTCCTTTATATCTACAAAAAATCTTGCTGGTACTTTGTTGGGAATTGGTTAAGCCTTTTCATATCAACTTGGAAAGAATTGGACATATATATTGTGTTGCGTCTTCTAATCCATGAACATAATATGTCTCTTGATTTATTTAGATCTTCTTTAACTTATTATACCAGTGATTAACATGTGATTCCTAAAATATGTTACTAGATTATAGGAAAGCATTATTATGTTAGTAATACTTTTTTTTTAAGAGAGAGAGGGATAGTGAGAGAGAAAGAGAGAACCAGTATTATTTAGTTTTTCATGTGTCTTTCATTGCTCTGACACATCATTTTGTACGTGGTGCTGGGGTTCGAATTTGCATCCTTACTCATGCCAGGCAAGTGCCATAACTACTGAACCACTGCTGCAGCCCCAGTAGTGTTTTTCTTTTTCCTTTTTTTTTGTATCCTTAGGAAGTTTCTGAAGGGTTTTCTATGTATACCATCATGTAATCTGTAAGTAAGGAGAAGTTTATTTATTGTTTCTCAATTTGTATGTGCCCTATTTCCTTTTCTTGCTGAAAGCACTAGCTAGAACTTCCAGCACTGTGATGAATAACAGTGATGTGAGGGGATATTGTTACCTTGTTTCAGATCTTAGGAGCAAAACGTTCAATCTTTCACTACTAAGTATGGTGTCAGCTACAGGTATTTTGTATGTGTTATTTGTCCAGTTGAAACATTTCCTAGTTTTCTGATTTATTCATGTTTTTTTTATCATAAATGAGTATTGAATTTCACCAAATAACATAAGCATAATATTCTTCCTGTGTTAGCTTGTCAATAGGTTGTATAGAACTGATTGATTTTCCAATGCCGAATCAGTATTACATCCCTGGAATAAACTCTAATTGGTCATGCTTGTTAATAATACTGTTTTTAAATAATTGTAATTCTTTGATGATTTGTTTGCTACTACTTATATTAAGAATTTTTGCATCTCTATTCATAAAAGGCATTGGTCTATAGGTTTCTTTTCTTTTCTTTTTTTGCTTAACTATCTTTGGTCTTGGTGCCAAACAATACCAGCTTCAAAATATGAATAGGGAAGTGCTCCATCACCTTCTGTTTTCTGGAACAGATTGTGTATTGTGTAAGAGTTTGTGTTACTTCCTCAAATCTTTGGTAGGAATCTCCAGTGAAACATTCTGGGCCAGGAGATATATTTTCTGGGAGCTTCTCCCATTACAAATTCATTTCCTTAATAAATATAAATTTATGCAAATGACCCGTTTGACGTTAGGTAAGTTTTAATACTTTGTGCTTTTCAGGGAATTAGTCAATTTCTTTTAAGAGGTCAAGTTCGTGTATAAGCGTCTGTAGGGCCTATGACATCCTGTTTCATTTCTGATACTGGTGATTTGCATCATCTCACCCTTCTCAGTTTTGCTGTAAGGTTATTACGTTGACCTTCTCAAAGAACTATCTTTTAGTTTCATTATTTTCTGATTGCATTTCATTAAATTTTGCTCTCTTTCTTATGTCCTTTCTTCTGCCTGCCTGACCTTGTGTTTCTAGATGTGGAAGATTCCTGACTTGAAACCATTCTCTTTTTATAAAAGCATTGGTACTTTAAATTGCCCCCTCAGCAGTATTTTAATTGCATCCCACAAAATTTCATATGATGTATTTTCCTTCTCATTTAGTTCAATGTATTGTTAAAAAATTTTCCCTGAGATTATTTTTTTCTTTAACTCGTGGATTATTTAGAAGCATGTCTTTCATCTTCAAGAGTTTGGAAATTTTCTTGTTTCCTTGTTATTGATTTCTACTTTGATTCCACTGAGATTCAGGAATATGCTGTAAATATAAAAGTCATTTTCTTCAATCTGTTAATATTTGATTTATGGCCCAGGTATGGCTGATCTTGGCAAGTGTTCCAGGGACCCTTGGAAAGAATGTGCATTCTATTGTTGGATTCTGTTACTTGATAGTGTTCAGTTCTTCTGTGTCCTTGCTTATTTTCTGCCTATTTTTCTATTGGTTGTTTTGATGGATTATCATTTGATATATTGAAAAATAGATTCTGATCCAAAACAAGAGTAGAGTGTTTGGCTCTAAGAGGAGTGCTGCATGCAAGTAGGATAGGACTACATTGTCTTTATGGGACTGGTGAGAGAATGTGGGGATTGAAGCAGACATGTTTTATTTTTCGTAGGATGCTCTGAGTCTGTTTTGTTTCTTCTCCATGGCATTATATTTTATTTAGAGCCCAAAAGCTTGCCAACATTCATACCACCTTAGCCACACCATCCCTCCAATTTCCCAAGCCCAGGACTCCAATTCACCTGTATCAGGTCCTAAAGTTACCCTGGCCAATAGGCATAGATTTTCAAAGTCATTGTGGTTATTGTGGAGAGACAATAAATATGCTTGCCCCCTACAATAGATATTGGAGAAGCCATGCCATCTTTCTTTGCCTCAGATCACTCTGCTATGCAATGAATGAAAGGGACTAAATTACTCTTCAACTTCCTTCCACCTTTAAAATATTTATTCAGTGAGCAATGCATCTAAATTACCATTGCACAAGGTTCATAAATTCAATTATCATCAGTTTTCCTCATCATAATTGTATAGAAATTTTACATGGTATGAAAAGTGTGCAGCAATTATGCTTTCACGTAGAAGAGATGATTTAGAACATGTTACTAATGTCTTCACTGTTTGTCAGACACTTGGCTTGGCTTTAGAGCAAACATGTACAAGCATTGCTCCTTGAACTTGTAGGACAATTTACTCTCGTTGATACTTTGCTCTTTGTGTGCTAGGATGTAGTGAAGCACCTTCTGTTCATTATCTGAGGTGGGAAATTGGACATGGGTATAAAATGAGTGATTTCAGCTTCCAAAACTGATCTCTCTGACTGAGTAGCAAGATCACTCAGCCACTGCACTATTTATAGAATACACAAGGCAAGCTTTTTAAGAAACAGCATAATTCGCCCAACACACACAATACAACTCTTGCAAGGGGATTACTAATGTTCTGAAAGATGCAATAGACAAGCAGAATTCATAATCCTAGAAATTTTAGAAACATTTCCCCTTATTCATGGAATACATTCCAAGAACCCTACTGGATTTCTGAACCTGCATATAGTACCAAACCCTATATATACTATTCTTTTTTCTTCTACATGCATACCTATGGTAAAAATTTAATTTATAAATTAGCCACAATAGCAATAACTAATAATAAAATTATTATAATTATATAATGGAATGAAAGTTACATTATTATAGTCTCTATTTCTCTCTTGAAAAAAAATTTTACTTTACTGTACTTACCTGCTTTTCGATGGTCATTGAAAACAGGTAACTGAAACTGTGGAAGGCAAGACTGTGGATAAGGGAGGACTACTGTATTTTCTTTTTGTACACAAAGAATTGTGAATTTTCCAAATCAAACAGCATAGATATACAAGACAGTATCCTGTCCCTTAGTTCTCATAAGTCATTGTCACATATGAGAACAGCTCTGTGCTTTCTGAGTGAAAGAGACTTGAAAAAAAAAAACAACTAAATATGAATTCAGAAAGCATGATGCTGCTGTTTCCTGACTCTGAAGTTCCACCACGCATACTGTCATGGTCCTTGGGGCATATAACCTGATGAAAGCCTACCATCACTGAGACCTCTGAAGATGCACTTCCTGTCTTGTTAAATGCTAGTGTCTGTGTAGCAGAATCCAGCAACTTGCAGATATTCAATTAGAGGACGGTAATTGCCTAAGAATGGCTCTCCTGGTGAAAGATACCAAATTAGATACCGTTTTTTTCATAGCTCAGAAGATCTCTGCTTTAAGATGAATTTTCCATATATATCTAAATTCTTTTCTTTCTTATGACTTTTTCAAGTCTCGTTTATTTGCTGTGACCATCATGCTTTCTCAAGATGTACATTAAACTTACATGTACATAAGGTACTCAAATGAATTTATCATTAGTTGACTGGAATTGCCAGTTTATTTGCTCACTTCCCTTATCACTTCTTTGCTCCATCAGATAGTTACTCATTGTGTCCTGAGCATTTTCTCTGCCTCAAGCCCTGGCACCGGGGCTCAGGATAGCCGGATAGCTGAGGAGTAACTTGGATGCTCTCCCCACTTGTGTTCTGCTGTTGTTGTAGGAAGGGGAAGGGGCTCCCCAAATAGTGCTTAGGAGTAGACATTGGTGTTCCCACTTTGGACTCACTTAAGACTGTTTAATTTGAAATCCTTGAAAATTCTTCTTTGCTTCTAGGATGAAGTCCAAGTCGCTTAATGACACCAAGAGGCAAGCCATTATCTGGTACTTGGCCAGCTTCTGCACTTCCATTCGTGGTCACTCTGAGTCTCATATTCTAGGCTAAGGACACCAAACTTGTTTTCCTCATTTGGACCCTTGATGTCGTTGTTGTCTTAGCCTCCTTCTCCCACTTCTACACTCAGTTGTCTTATACCTTTTTAAAAGCCTCGCTGTCATCTCCTAGGAGGATCCTTCCTTCATAACTTGTCCCTCCCTACCTTCCCATAGGGATGGATCAAAACTCACTCTTTGGAGTTTCTTCTAGCATTCTTCTTTTTTATTTTCATCTTTAGAAGAGGACTAACAAATTTTGAAGTATTGCCTTGAGGATGATATAATGTCATGTGACCACAGAACTGTTTTTACATCATTATTATGTATTTTCAACAATCCCGTCAAGAATTGATCTTTTTGTTCTTCAGGGGCACAGTTCCCACTTCTTAACTATTGATACATTTGTATACATTGCCATCACCCAGCATAGGTATTCCATCTGCAGCCCCAGAATCCAACACCAGGAAATACATTAAATGTCTAATCACTGTTATTGTTACCAGTAAATAAATGGAATTGTGCAGACCCACTGATATTTTATGGAAGTAATGTATCTGCATGGAAGCCTCTAATTAGTTTTCATGTTACAAATTATGATCATTATGTTTTTAAAATACTGACTACTTCCCTAGCTATTCTTTTTCCTCAACCAACTTCTGAATTACGGATGTATCTGTCTTAGTCCCTTTCCTTTAGCTATCCATCATTTTAAATAATGCTAAAGCCACATCCTTTGCTGGTGCAGGGTCATGCAGGCTGTCATTTGTCTCAGGAGCAGATTTTTGTCATGTGAGCTGGGAAACGCTGAGGGAGGATAAACCTTTTTTTTTTTTTTTTTTTAAAGAGAGGGACAGTGAGAGAGACAGAGAAAGAGAGAAACAACTTTATTTAGTTTTTCACATGGCCTTCCCTTCGTTGCTCCAACACTTGGTTGTGTACGTGGTGCTGGGGTTTGAACCCAGGTCCTCGTGCTTGCCAGGCAAGCGCTGAAACTGCTGAGCCACTGCTCCAGCCCTAAGGATAAACCTTTTAATAAAAGAATTCCAGAAAAGTAGAGAGCTTACCAAAGTGAATTTCTTTCCTCTTCTGGATTTCAAGAAATTTGAACCAATTTACCTGTACATGGATTATTATAGAATATAAACCGAGCCCTCTTACCTGGACAGTCTATGCCAAATGCATCCTGTTGAGAAAAATGAAAAGTTATATATTGGCTTTTAAAGGTGAATGGATGACACTACTGGGTAATGTGGACAACATGTAGAAGTGACCAATAGGTTGGTTTAATTGAGGCTAAACATCTGAATAATCTTCTCTTGCCTATGTGTATGGATAGAAGGCTTGACGTTCTGTTGCTCTTCTTCAGGTGTTTGCATATCTGAGCTTCTTTCCTGGGCTTTTCTAAAGTGTATTTTTCAATTTAGATAGATACAAAATATAAAATGAAGAAATATCTAGTATAATATGCGGGAAGCTCTTTGCATGGGTGAGGAGTTGAGGCATGCTGGGTGTGTGCTCACCCAACCCCCCTGTGTCAGAGCACTGCAGGGGAAGGCCCTCCAGGATTTCTGACCTTCAGGCTTGCCAAGGCTGCACATGACACCCAGGTGCTTGCTCAGGGGAGTGGAGGTGGCATAGATACATCCCTGCTGGGAGTAGCAGGAGAGAGCTCCTGTCCACAACATGGTCGTATTCTTGGATGAGGAAGTGTTAAGAGAAAATGGCCAAATGGTGGGACCATTACTCCCAAGTAGGTCTGGAGTGAGTTTTGTTTCAGATAACTTTTTTTTTAGAGGGGGAGAGGGAGAAAGAGAGAATGAACCAACTTTACTTATTTTTCATCTTGGCCTTTGTTTCTCCAACACTGAGTTGTGTATGTGGTGCTGGGGTTTGAACCTGGGTCCTTATGCACGCCAGGCAAGCACTTCAACCACTAAACCAGCGCTCCAGCCCCTAGATAACATTTTTAATGCAACTAAACGCAATAACAAGTGGCCCTTAAAGTGTGATTTAAAAATTTCAGTTAATATATGAAAATTGTAGATATTTATGGTGTACCATGTGTTGTTTTGGTACATGTATGCATTGTGCAGTGTTCACACCAGAGTAAGTGTATCCATCTCCTCAGACATTTATGATTTCTTTGTGGAGAAAATGTTAAAAACACTTTTTAGGTATTTGAAATATAGAGTAAATTACTGTTCTCTCTAATTACCCTACCGTGCAATAGCACACCAGAATTTACTTCTCTCTTAATGTAGCATAGTACATATTGACTTCTCTCCATCCTTCCTACCCCCATCTCTGGTAACCACCATTCTACCCTCAACTTCCATGAGAACAACATTTTTAGATTCCATGTTTGAGTGAGAGATGATTTTCCAACAATTCTTTTTTATGCAGCTCTTTGTTTCTTTCACTGAAAAATTATAAGTGTAGTAGAGCTGCCATAGAACTAGAAGAAGAACACTTCAGGACTACTGGTCACAGATGTGATCTGTCTGAGACAGAACTAGATTAGCCAGTGAAAATAAGAGAGAGCCACCCTGCCCTGCTTTTTCTGAGCTGGGCCTATTGAGTGCAAATGGAACATTTCTGTCATGTCCTGTCACCGGGTTTTGAGAATTTCAATTGGAATACTTCATTTGAGAGAATTTGGAATGTGTGAAGGAAGGGCAGTTTAGACAATCACATGTGTTATGATTGATAATGGATGTAGGCCACTGTCCCTCATCCTTACTGTTTCCATATTTTAAGAAAATTAGGAAGTGCTGGGTCTGGGGATGTAGCTCAGTTTTAGAGCACTTGCCTAGAATGCATCAGGCCCTGCATTTTATACCCAGGACAAACAGACACACACACACAGAAGGAAGAATGAGAAATATGCGCAACAATGTTTTTATGCAAATAAATGAAGGACAAATGAAGTGTAAGGTGCTTGCCTATCCAAGGAAAAGGGAGTTGGAGGTAGAGCACTGGGTATTTCAGGGGCCCTGTATGCACTGGGCATTGCTGGCTTTAATTGCCCCAGGTTGTCACTGTTGGGTGACCCTGTCACTAATGCCAAGTCCAGTGTGCCTTTCCTCTGTCCATATACATCAGCTTACCATGTCCACTATACATAGTCTTTCCCTAAAATCCACAGCCTACCATTCAGCAGGCTGAGTTGTCATTTTCTAGCAATTACTGTATATCCAGAAAATAATTCAAATGAATTCACTCCACTCTCAGAACAGATGTAGGAGGAGAGGAAACAGACATTCTTAATTGCTGTGCTTGAAGTAAAAGCTATTACTGTAGGGTTAGTTAACTGATTCTCCCACAAAGTTAATTCAAATGCATAAGGGAGGTGGAGAACAAATTTATGGGGTGAAATTATACCTGTCATCTCCATGAAAGACTAATTAAGCATCCAGAGTCCTCCGGGTTAAGACCTCAGCTACACACTAGTTGGCAGGTGACCTTTCCTCATGAGTTCACCACCACTTGGGGCAAGGATGCTCCCCCACAGTCCTAAGCATTTAGGATTTTGCCATGGTACTCTTATCTAGGTTGAATTCTGTGTAAGACAAGGCTGCATTAGAGCCCATCCAGGAGTTCAGTTCATTAATAATTTGTATTACAATATTTTTTTCTTATAGGGAATCATAATGAGGTCTCATTGTATAAGTAATATTTTTTCTTGCATATGATTTGATGAATCACTCTAGTCACATATCCCTAAGTATAATCTAGTGATGGGTCTTGATTTGAATATTCAGTCCAGTGCACATAATAACAGATGATCTGTTTCTTATGTTTATTCATAACTAGGAATTAAGCAAAATAGGTTTGTGTGTATTAGAGGGTGTTTGAATGAGGAAGAATCCATGGGCTTTTCTACCAGCATATTCTCTGAGAGAGATCCATAGTTTTGTCTCCAAATGGGATGCTTAAATTTACATCCAAGTTGCACTGTAAGCATTACAGGTAATGATACCTGGCCCAGGATGGAACGGAAGCAGCATCAGGTGCCATCTTCTGCTCTTCCCAGACCCGTCCTGTGTTGCCTCCTCTTTCTCTTTTGTTGAGAGCTGGAAAGCCCTCAGACAGCTATGCCATCATAACAGCTTTCCTTTATCTTGTGTTTTCTGCTCAGCTGCCTGCATTTCATCCATCTGTAATTAACATCTGGATCCACAACTTTTACTAGACCCCTTTAAAAAACATTACTACACCTATATGCACCAGGTGGTTGTTCTATTAATTACAGTGTGGATGTAAAGAATACAGTTGCGTACAATATTGTGGTATGAAGGGATTCTAAGGGAGTTTTAGTTCAGTAGCTTACAAACCTGGCACAGCACCAGAGATTGTTATAGGGACTCATCAGATGATGAATGGATAAAGTGAATGAGGTGCACAGTGGAATACTATTTAGCCACAAAGAATTATGAAATCCTGTTGGGGTCTGACCTTCACTCCATTTTATCAGCTGCCCTCGCATGCTTTGTTAAGCTTGAAAAACAGGATGTTGGCATAGACTCCAGACGTTTCGCATCGGTATCACCCGCCAATTACTCCAGATCCCTCAAAAGGCGCACGTGGAGGCTTCTTATTGCTATTGGTCAAATGTGTGCCTCCGAAATCCAGGTGTGGCCACGGACGAGCTAATGTGCTCCCCTAGGAGGAAGGAGAGAGGCCTCCAGGGGGCGGGGTGAAGGCCCTTAAAAGAAGAGGCTCCAGCCAGCAGTAGAAGCTCTTGCACTTTTCTGCTGGACGTGGTGTCCCTGCTCCTTTGAAGGATGAGCTCGTCAGCAGCCGAACCTGCCTATGCTTTGATCCTGAACTTCCCAGCTTCCAGAACTGTGAGAAATTTCTGTCCATGTTTGTTTTGAAATGGAGTCTTGCAACGTTGCCTTGACTTGTCTGAACTCCTGGGCTCCATTGACTAATCACCCAATGTCAGGTGGACAAATGGACTAAGACATTTACTATGCATGTATGAAAGACAGATGTAAAGCATGGATATATAAAAGAGAAGCAAAGCTTGGATAAAGAAAGACTGTTCCGGGTCTCCGCCCTATGGTTTTTCTCATCCCCAGCCCGTCCCTCAGGTCAGAACCCGGCTGGACTGGGACAAAATCATGTCATTTGTAGGAAAATTGATGGAATTGGGAATCATCATTTTAGGTGAAATAAACTGGAGTCATGAAGACAAGCATTACATTTTTTTCTGTCATGTTGAATCTAGGGGATAAAAAATGAAATGAAATGAAAATGGAAGGGAAACTATTAGAGAAGAGGGAGTACAGGAGGAGGAGAGGGGAGAACAAGAAGGGATGTGGGGATGGACATGATCAAAATATGGTTGTATGCCCATATGAATATGCCAGAAGGAAACCCACAGTTCTATATCAGATGCACTAATGAGAGAGAGAGAAAGTGCTTTTTAATTTTTAAAATATAGAATTCAGGGCCCAAAATATGTTATTTTTCTGTTTTCTAGATCATTGATTTCTATTTTGATCTGTATAATTACCATTTTTCTGCTCAATTTCAGTTTAATTTGTTCTTTTTTTAGTTTTGTAAGATGGAAGATGACATCATTTGAAACTTTCTGATCTTAGCATTTGGTGTATTAATGGCCTCCAATATTTTATCTATATTCCACAGGTATTTCAATGTTTTTCATTGACTTACATTAACTAAAATTATCTCCTATAGTTTACGTACTTCTCTGATTCATGGATTAGTTCTATGTGTGGTATTTTCCACATATATGATGTTATTCTAGATATCTTTTTATTTTTGATATCTAATTATGCTGTGGGAAAAGAACATTCTATGAATGATTTGAATTCTTTTAAATTCATTGAGACTAGTGGCCCAAAACATGGTCTAGTCTGGTGTACGTTTGGACAGAGTGTGCCTTCTGCTCTTGTCAGGTGAAATATGCCACTAATTAGGCCAATCAGAGGAAGCTGTCCATTCTTCACTAACATCAGTGTGCTGATGTTGCACGAATTTGGTTGTGAGATTGGGATGTTTAAGTTTTGGCACTGAGAGTCTATTTTTCTTTAGTTCTATTGGCATTTGAATCGTTAATTTTGAAGCATTGTTACTAGGGGTAAATGCATTTGGGGGTTTTCATATCTCTTGAATAACTGCCTATTTTAGCATTATAAAATGAGTGTCTTTGTTCTTATCAGTATTCTTTGCTGTGAAATCTGCTTTATTTTATATTAAAATAGCATTTTCCACCTTTACTTTGCCTAGTGTTATATGCAATGGATCCTCCCATTCTTTTGCTTTTAACCTGTGTTTGTCTTATGTTATAGCATGTTTCTGATAGGCTTATCATTTAGGTGAGTCTTGCATTTTATTTAAACCAATCTAACAATCTTCCTTTAACTTGGAGTCTTCAATCCATTCACTTTTACTATAATTAATACTTCGGTTAGATTAAAATCTGTGGTCTTTCTGTTTGTTTTCTCTTGGTCTTTGTTTCTCCCATTATTCTCTTTTTATGGTTCTATTTTTATTTTAAAATTACTAATAACCCATAATTTTGATATTTTAGTGGCTTTATTAAATATTTATTGTGTACATCTTTAACTTATTACAGTTCACCTTTGTAATATACTATTTCACATAGTATAAAAACATTACAAGTGCATATTCTCATTTCTTCCTTTCTAATCTCTATGCTATGGTGCTCATTTATGTCACTTAAACATAAAAAAGCATAAACACACAATATATTATATATATATATATATATATAATGCTTTCCAGAATGGCAATACTAATTTGCAGTTCCACCAACTATGTATGAGTGTACCTTTTCCTCCACATCTTCAACAGTAATTATTATTGTTTATATTCTTGGTAACTTACATTCTGACTGGTATGAAATGAAATCTTAGTGTAGCTGGGATTTTCATTTCCCTGATTGCTAGAGATGTCAAACATTTTCATACATTTGTTGACCATTTTCTTTTCTTTTAAGAAATGTCTGTTCAGTTCTTTTGCCCATTTATTGATTAGGTTGTTTGGGTTTTGGGGGGTGTTACTTTTTCAATTTTTTAAATATATATGTATACACTCTGGATACTCTTCCCTTGTCAGAGGAGTAGCTAGCAAAGATTTTCTCCCCTTCCGTAGACTCTCTCTTCATCCTCTTCATCATTACCCATGTTGTACAGAAGCCATTTAAGTTGATGGCATCCCATTTATGGACTCTTGGTTGTATCTCTTGAGCTTTAGTGACTTCCAAATATGATGGAGTGCTGACCTTATGCTTTCATCTGGCAGTTGCAAAATTTCAGTTCCAATTCCTAAGTTTTTGATCCACTTTGATTTAACTTTTTTTCAGGGTACCCTTTCTCAAGTATTAGATGACTGTAAATTTATGGATTTGGCTGCAGGTTTATGGGTTTGACTCTGTGTCTTCTATTCTGTTCCACTGGTATTTAATCAATATTTATGCCCATGCCGTAGTGTTTACTACAACTATATAATGTTATTTTAGATCAGGTCAAGTGATGCCTTCTGCATCACTCTTATTGCTCAGGATTTCTTTAGCTATTCCGAGTCTCTTATTCTTTAAAATTAATGTAAGGGCTGATTTTTCTGGTTCTATGAAGAATGTCATTGGTATTTTGATGGGGATGGCAGTGAATCTGTATATTGCTTTTGGTGATATGGCCATTTTGACAATATTAATTCTGCCTATACAAAAATATGGGAGGTCTTTTTATCTTCTAAGGTTTTCTTCAGTGTTCTATAATTTTCATTGTAGACATCTTTCCCCCTTGATTATATTAATCCCAAGTGTTATTTTATTTTTTTAGGTTATTGTGAATGAGCTGATTTTCCTGATTCCTTTCTCAGCAGAATCACACTGGAGTATAGGAAAGCTATTGATTCATGACCTTGGATTGTGCTACTTTGCTAAATTCATTTATCAGCTCTTGAAGTCTTCTGGTGAGGTTTTTTTTCTGGTCTGCTAGATATAGGATCATGTCATTGGCAAATAGAAAATATGACTTTTTCTTTTCCTATGTGTGTCCCTTTATTTCCTTCTCTTAATGATTACACTATCTAGACTTGTGAGAACTATATTGAATAGAATTGATGTAAGTGGACATCATTGTCTTGTTCCTGATTTTAGAGGAGATGCTTTCAGTTTTTCTCTGTTTAATATGAAGTTGGTTTGGGGCTTGTCTTGTGTAACCTTTACAATATTGAGATAAGTTCCTTCTATCACTAGTTTCTCTAGTGTTTTTATCATGAATTGGTGCTGGACCTTTTCTGCATCCATTGAGGTGATCATATGATTCTTGTCTTTAATTCTATTTAGGTGATGAATTATATTTATTAATTTGCATATGTTTAACCAACCTTGTGTCCCTGGGATGAAGCCCACTTGATCATGGTATACTATTTTCCTGTGTTTTTTTAATGCAGCTTACTAATATTTTATTAAGAATTTTTGCATCTATGTTCACTAAGGAATAGTAGTCTGTAGTTGTCTTGTCTTAATATGTCTTTTGTATGGTTGTGGTAACAGGATTATAATGGCTTCATATAATGTATCTGGGAGTTTTCTCTCCCTTTCAGTTTCATCAGGTAATTTGAGTAAGACTGAATTTGGTTTTTCTTTAAAGATCTGGTAGAATTCAGATGAAAATCATCTGATTCTGGGCTTTTCTTTGTTAGCTAATTGCTCTTTCAGTTTCATTATTTGATATTGGTCTATTTAGATTTTCTATATCTTCCAGTTTCAATTTGGGCAGGTCATATGTGTCTAAAAGTTTGGCAATATATTCTAGCTTTTCCAAAATTATTGGAGTACAGATTTTTTAAATAGTTTCTAATGGTCTTCTGGGATTGGGAAGTGTTTGTGATGATATCTCTTTTTCCATATTTAATTTTGTTTATTAGGGTCTTTTCTTTTTTGGTTAGCTTAGCTGAAGATTTTACAATCTTTTTTTCTTTTTTCTTTTTCTTTGCAATGATCCTGTATACTCTTTTTTATTCTCAATTTCATTAATTTTGACACTGATCTTTATTATTTAATGTCTTCTACCGATTTTGGAATTAGTTTCTTCTTCCTTTATTAAGACCTTGAGGTGGAGCATATGATTTTTTTTTTATTTAGGATCTCTTTATTTTTTAATGTAGTCACTCAATGCTATAAATTTTCCTCTTAGAACTGTTTTCAGACTGTCCCAGAGGTTTTGCTAAGTTGTATCTCTGTTCTTTTTTGTTTCTAAGCATTTCTTAATATCTTCTCCAATATCTTCTGTCATCCGTTCTTCATTGAAAAGAGCATTATTCAATCTCCATATTTTTATGTGGTTTCTATTGTTTTTCTTGCTGTTTCTTTCCAGGTTCTTTCCATTATTATCTGATAGAATGCACTGGATTATATCATTTTTAGTATTTATTAAGACTTACATTGTGACTTCAAATATGTTCTTTTTTAGAAAAGATTCCATGAGTTGCTGAGAAGAAAGTAAACTCAACTGTTTGGGTGTGCAATATTCTGTAGCAGTCCATTAGGTCCATTAGATTTAGAGTACTATTTAGGTTGGAAATATATTTATTGATTTTATGTTCAGGTGACCTATTAGTGATAAGGATATGTTGAAATCACTGTTGTTTTTGAGTCTATCTGGATTTAATATGAAGAAGTATTCTTTTTATTTAATTAGCACTAGCGTTTGAGGCATAGTATTTACTAGCATTATTTCCTCTTGTTGAATTGTTCCCTTTACCAGTTTGTAGTACCCTTCTTTGTCTCTTCTGATTAATTTTTGCTTGAAATCTGCTTTGTCAAATATGTGAAGAATTATTCTTACTTGTTTTTGGACTCAGTTTGCATGGAAAGCATTTCCACTAAACTCGAGAACAAGACAAGGCTATCCACTCTTACCACTTTTATTTAATATTGTTCTTGAGACCCTACCTGGAGCAATTAGGCAAGAGAAAGAAATCAAAGGGATAAAAAGAGGAAGAGAGGAAGTCAAACTCTCCCTTTTTGCTGATGACATGATCCTGTATCTGGAAGATCCAAAAAACTCCCATCAGTAAACTGCTTGAACTTATAAACAGATTTAGCAAAGTAGTCGGCTACAAGATTGACACCCATAAATCAGTAGCTTTCCTATACACTAATAATAATAGGACCGATGAAGAAATCAGGAAAGCAGTCCCATTCACAATATCTTTGAAAAGAATAAAATACTTAGGAATTAACCTTACAAGGGAAATCAAAGATCTCTATAACGAAAATTATCGGATATTGAAAAATGAAATCCAAGATGACCTAAGAAGATGGAAAGATGTTCCATGCTCTTTGTTAGGCAGAATTAATATAATAAAAATGGTCATTCTGCCAAAAGCTCTGTATAGATCTAGTGCAATCTCTATTAAGATACCAATGTCATTCTTACAGACATAGAAAAAGCAATTCTCAAATTCATTTGGAACAGTAAGAAACTCAGAACTGCCAAAACATTACTAAGCAAGAAAGATGAAACAGGTGATTTTGCTATACCAGATCTAAAACTGTACTACAGAGCTGTAGTAACAAAGACAGCATGGTACTGGTATCAAGATAGGAAAGAAGATCAATGGAATAGAATAGACGACCCTGAAACAAACCCACAAATCTTTAACCATCCTTTTACTTTGTAGCCTGTAAGTGTCTTTCTATGAGATTAGTCTCTTGCAAACAGCATATCATTGGATCTTGTTTTCTGATCCATTCTGCTAATCTATGTCTTCTATTTGGGAGTCGTTTTTAAATTCCTGTATGTGTAGTGTATCATAGTGGTGCTGGATTGATTGTCATTAATTCTTTTAGTTTATCCTTGTCATGGAAAGCTTCTATTTCCACATTGATTTTTTTATTATTTTATTTTATTCAGAAATTTGTTTAACAATCAAACAAGCTTCTAACAAAATAATATATATGTAGGTAAATTCTGAAAATTTGATTTACCCCCAAGAGCCCCCCAATTACCCACCTTATCCCTCCCCCTACCTCCTTCCCAATACATCTCTACAAATGCCTTAGGTTGTATGACATTACATCTTATCTGGAGAGAGCTTTGCTGGACATAGCAATTTTGGCTGCAGTTGTGTTCTTTCAGAGCTTGGAATATTTCATTCTAGGCTGTCCTTAATTTCAGGGTTCTGCATTGAGAAGTAGGAGATGAACCAACTTGGTTTATCTCTAAATGTGACCTGACATTATTATCTGAAAACTTTAATATTCTTTCCTTATTTTCTATGTTAGGCATTTTGGTTAAGATATATCTTGGAGAAGTCTCTTCTGATCTGGACTATTTGGATATTATATGTGTTCTGTATGTGGATGTCTTTCATATTTCCTATATGTGAAATATTTTCTGTTACTATCTCATTGAAGATATTCTTAATGCTGTTAGCCTGTATCTCCATGTTCCCTTCTATCCTGATGACTTTCAGGTTTGTGCTCTTGATGCTGTCCCTGGGTTCTGGTATATTCTGATTGTAGGCGGTTTTTTTTCCCCTTTATTTCTATTGAATATCTAAGTTCACATACACTGTTTTCAGGACCTGAAGTTGTGTCTTCAAGTGCTGAAATTCTATTTTTTTCTATACAATCTAATCTGTTGGTGATGCTTCCAAGTGAATTTTTAACTTGGTTCATTGTGTCTTTCATTTCTAGGAGTTGTGATTTTTTCATTATTTCTATTTATTTATTGAAATGGTCTTTCATCTCCTGTACTTGCTCTCTTAATTCATTCTTTATATCTTTTAGTTCATTGAACATTTTAATAATCTGTTTTTTTATATATTTCTGTTGAATTGTTTAATGTCCATATTTGTGGGATCCTTTGTTGGGCAATGGTGAATTTCAGGGAAATTTATTTGCTTGTTTCCTCAGGCCTTGGACTTGGGCATTAATTGAAATGAATTCCCTGTCCTCTTTTATATGCATGTCCTTTTGTAGATCTTTTTGTTCTGGGACTTCTTTCCTTTTAAGGTGGATAAGTAGATGTCCAATAGTGGGTCATGAGGTCCCCCTATGGCTGTTCCTCCTTGGGGCCTGGTTGTTGGTTTGGGTTTCCCCCTCCACAAATTCTCTATGTTGAAGTGTTGTTGAGGCTCAAGTGGGGCTATATTGTGTGAGGTGATATTTGTTGTTAGTTGGCTGAGTTGTGAATATTGCTAGATAGCAGTGTCTCTACTCTGTGAACTTGAAGTGTCCCAAACATTTTTTAGTCCCTCTTAGTGTTGAGGGGGGTACCAGGGATACTATTGATGGTAGCAAAAGTTGCACAACCTTAAAGTAAATGACTGGTGTCTATTTTGACATTTATAACACTAATTGCCATCTATATAGGAATGATGTGTCAGCATTTAACATCATTATTAATAAGTTAAAAATATGAACTAGATCCAGTACTAAATAGCAGGTTTCTACTATATTTTCCATTATATTATTAATCACAGCAACATGAATGGGACAGGAATTACATAAAGTGTGGAATTTTCTTAGTGGGACAATAATTTCTTAAATGACAAGATTATAGGATAGAAAGCATGAAAACGTTGAAAATACTAAAAAGTAATCAGAGGAGAGACTGGAGATAACAGATGGTGGCTATGAAGAAGGAGGAATAAAAAAATAACTAGAAGTAATAAAAATGAAAGAGGAAGAGGGAACAGGAAATTTGGCTATTAGTGGAGAAAGAGTGAAGAAAGGGCAATAAGAGGTGCAAAAATCAAGTACAAACAAATGTAAGATCAAAACAAGTTAAATCCAAGTATAATTATGTCCCATCTAAGTCAAATTAAGGCTAAATAAATGGGCAAAGAACCAAGCAATTAAAATGAAAGTAAAATATGAATACATATCTATGTTCATATAATTTTTCATTATGCATTTATTTTGACTCGGTAGCTGTTGGGTCAAGAGATGGGAGTTAAGTCTAGTTTCTTTGAGGTTTTTGCCTAAACATGAGCTGTTATGGCTAGGAGCTAAAGCGAATTTGTAGTAGCCCTCAGCTTTCCATCTCCCAGTATAGGGTGGGATAGACCCGTGAATGCTGACAGATTTTGTATTTCTGGAGTGGTAATGGTTCTGAGTTTTAAGTTGGAAATTAATGTAGCTGAAGTTTGTGATTGGATGACCTTTGCAACTCTATTGGTGTGTATTTGAGGTTTGATCTGTACCTGCTGTTGATGGGGAGATGCCAATCTCTGCTGGATGTTTCAGGAGTCAGCAACAAAGGAAAGTCTCACTTTGGTATCCAAAGCCTGTATTCCCCAGGCACAGTTTTCGTTGTGCCTATTTCAGGGTGACCTACTTTTTGACCCTTTGTTATTTAGGAGTGTGTTGTTGGTTTCTCAAATATTTGTTAATTTACCAAATTTCCTTCTATTATTGGTTACTGATATAATTTCATCTTGATTAGAGGACATACATTATATGATTTAAGTCCTTTTAAATTTGTCAAAGCTCATTTTGTGGCTTAACACAGCTCTATATTTTAGAATGTTCTGTGTATACCTAAGAAAATGTTTATTTTGTGGTTGTTGATGGAGTATTCTATATGAGTCTGTTAATGCTTACTGTTTTATACTGTGGTTAAGTCTTCTATTTCCTTGTTAAATTTAATTATTGAAAGTAGAGAATGGAAGTCTTAATGTTTTATATATTGAATTACATTCTTGTCCTTTCAATTATGTCAGTTTTTATTTATGAAATTTTGAGCTGGGTTGCCAGGGTGCATTAATATTAATATTTTTTTACACTTCTCAATATATTGAACTTTTATTTTTATGAGATATTCCTTTTATTTTTAGTAGAATTTTAATTTAAAGTCTATTTTTTATAATACTGGTATAGTCATTTCATATCTCATGATTGGCATTTACATTGCATATCTTTTTATATTTTTTACTTCAAACTTTTTGCATCTTTTAATGTAGATGATAGCCCCTAAAGACAAAATTATGTTATGTTTTTATATCCACTTTAATAATCTCAATTTAATATTAATTAATAAATGTACTTTAACATTATTAATATGATTAAACTTAAGTTTAATATTTTACTTTTCCCCCGTATGTCTTAGGTCTGTTTTTGTTTCTCTGTTCCTCGTTTGCTACCTTCTTTTACAATAACTGAGTATCTTTTTAGACAAGAATTTTAGTTTCTGGTGATGATTTTTTATGTTTTGAATATTTTTAGTATTTGTAAGTTTATTACAATTTCCATGTTATTAAAGCTCTTTGCTACTTTTAGAAATATTTATTAGATTATATTATCTAAATCCCAATTAAATACAGTTTACTCTAAATAGTTTTGTACATTCACCCCTTTTTGTGCTACTATATATATTTACATTTTACAGACCAAAAACTATTGTGTAATCATTACTTTATATATTCTTCTGTGTTTTTAATTGTATTTGCTATTTAACTGGCATACTAAATTATCATTTCTGATTCCTCTCAATTCTTCCTGAGTTGAGATCTGGTGATCATTTTCTATTCCAGTATAACTCTGTTTCCACCCACCTTCTTTGTGCTTGTCTTTTCTTTTCTCTTTTTAAATTTTTATTAGAAAAACATGGTCTTACAGCTAGGAGGGGTTCATTGTCAAACAATCAAGAACAAAAGTGTAATGACAGAACAAGCCAATATTGGTGCCAGACCATGGTTTCCCCCCTTTGGGCTCCCCAAGGTTCCATGTTTCACTTTACTTAAGACCCAAGTTAATTGGACTTCTCATGGAAGTCAGAGGTTCCCCTCAGGTTAGATTCCCCCATACTACCTCCTTCTGGTGACCTTGATGTCCTTCCTATTCCCTTACCCCTCCCTACCCCTTCCCTATGCCCCGCCCCCCCAGGAACATAAGCACAGTTTCCCATGATAGTGTAAGAATTCATACATGCTGAGGTAATTGTTAGGTTAGCCATCTAATGTACTGATTCTGCTCATATTCTAGCATCCATAAATGAGAGAAAATATTCGGCTCTTGAGTCTCTGAGTTTGGGATACTTCACTTAGCAAAATTTTTCCATCTCCATCCATTTGGCTGCAAATGCCATAATATCGTTTTCTCTAATAGCCGAGTAGTATTCCATTGTATATATGTACCACAGTTTTTGGATCCATTCATCAAGTGAGGGGCATCTGGGTTGGTTCCATAATTTAGCTATTGTAAATTGGGCTGCTATAAACATTGATGAAGCTGTATCTCTATAGTAAGCCAATTCTAGCTCTTTTGGGAAGATACCCAGGAGTAGGATAGCTGGGTCAAAAGGTGGTTCCAGCCCTAATTTTTTGAGGAGTCTCCACACTGCTTTTATTTTTTATTTTATTTTTTTCATTTTCTCCATTTTTTTAGTTGTAATTTTTATTTTTGAACAACCATACAAATTTTTAACAAAATAATATAAAATGTGTATAGTTTCTGGGTACTTGATTTACCCCCAGGAGTGCCCCCCTGATTATTGATAAATTATTGCTTTTTATTGTTAAATATATTTTATTGTTGCTAAATTATTGCTTAAGGTAGGTTCCAAAATATAATTATGTACATGTTGTTTTATGCTGTTCCTTTTTACTTGTTAAGAAGAAAAAGGCTCAAAGTAGAATGTGTGGTTAGTGTGTACAAGGCACTAGATTTGATGGTAAACACAAAAAATTAAAAAAAAATCAAAGAAACAGAAGATATTTGCAATTATACTGTTATTTATAATTGCCTGCACAATTATCTTTCTTAGGCATTGTTATTGTTGTTTTGATTTGAAACACAATGTGTGGTCTCTTGGTTTTAGTCTGAAGAACTGCCTTCATATTTTTGGTTATGGTAGATATGTTGCAAACAGATGCTCTCAGATTTTTTCTGGTTGTCCCTTTTGATGGTTCTCTTTGTTACCCTTCTGGTTACTCTGCCTTTTGCTGTTTTGTTGCTAGTATCATAAAGATAGGAGTAGCCTCTTTATTGTTCTCCACTAAGACCTCTGTTATTCCTAGCAGCACCTTTTAGGCATGGAACTCTCCATACTTTGTGCTAAATAATGGCACCCTCTTTGTGTGGAGTTGCAAAAGTGTGTAATCGTTATGCCCCTTCTCTTCTGGGAAGTATCTCTGTGGCAATGTGTAGTGCTGGGGTCTTGGACAGCAGTCTTCTATTCTCAGAGTGACTGCTCTACGGTAGGAGCAGTCATTTTGTTGGTGATAGTGGTGGTAATCCATGATCTTTTTTTAATTTTATTTTTGATTAAGAGTATGTAGAGATACAATTGAGAGGGAAACATTATCAAACCATCAATAACCAATGTATATATACTTTGTTATCCAGGGGTAATGCCAAAACATGGATGACCACCTTGGGTTTCACCTGTTGCAGTTTCCCCCAGAAGAACTCTTGCATTAAATGGTTATCTCGTGGAGGAATGACATCTGCTTCTGAGATGGTTCCCCCATATTCCCACTCTCCAGTCTCCTAGGAGCTCTACATACACCCTCCCTCTTTCCCATCCTCCTCCCTACACTTCCAAGTATCCTAGGGAGCCATCCCCCTATTACGCTGAGAATCAAATAAATTGAAGTTATTGTTAGGTTAGCCATCTAACCTACTGCTTCCCCATGTATTCTAGCTCCCACAGATGAGAGAAATCATTTGACCCTTGAGTCTCTGAGTTTGGGATACTTCACTTAGCGTAATTCTTTCCATCTCCATCCATTTGCTATTAAAAGCCATAATATCATCTTCTCTAATGACCAAGTAGTATTCCATTGTATATAAGTACCACAGTTTTTGTATCCACTCGTCGAGTGAGGGGCATCTGGGTTAGTTCCATAATCTAGCTGTATATCTAGAATATACAGGGAACTAAAGAAACTAAACTCCAGACTCACAAATAATCCAATCAATAAATGGGCTAAAGAACTCAAAAGGAACTTCTCTCCAGTGGTAGTCCAGAAAGCCCATAAATATATGAGAAAATGCTCTACATCATTAGCTATAATGGAAATGCAAATCAAAACTTCAATGAGATACCACCTCACTCCTGTTAGAGTGGCAAAAATGAAAAATTCTAACAATAACAGATGCTGGAGGGGCTGTGAGAAAAGAGGAACACTGTTACACTGCTGTGGGACTGCAAACTGGTTCAGCCACTATGGAAAGCAGTGTGGAGAATCCTCAAAAAATTAAGGATGGAACCACCTTATGAACCAGCTATCCCACTCCTGGGTATTTTCCCAAAAGAGTTAGAATCAGCATGTTATAGTGATGTGTCTTCCTCAATGTTTATGGTAACCCATGATCTTGCGTTCTTCTTTGTAGAATGGAACCTTCACTCTACTAGTGAACAAAATTGAAGTGTCTGGAATCAACTCTTCCCTTTGAGTAGGGCTTTAGTGAAGGAAGGCTGCATTTGGCCTCTAGATCGGAAAAGAAGGAAATGGAACATCTGAAAAATGGGGCTGGGATGAGTGAGAAACAGCCTTCTATAATAAAACATAAATCCTAGCTCAGGGTCTAGGGGAGTCAGAGCTTCTTCTGTCTTGACCAAACCCATCCAGCGCAGTATCAGAATAGAGTTTTTGTAAAATGGTTGTGGGGTTGTGGAAGAGGTAGTGTTGTATGGCTCAAATGCTAAAGACTCACTATTCTTTATGCTTTAGTAGATTTTCTTGAATGGACATTTCCTAATTTGTTATATGCACGTAAAACACTTTTTAGGAAATTTGAGTGCTTTTAAAAAAGGTACATTCATACAGTTAATACAGTTATAATAGCTCTTTCTTAAAGGATAGTGTGTTTTCTCATGATGTCTTTGTGGAAGTCCTGCCTCTTCAGCCTTTGCTTTTTCTTTCAGTACTTTGAAGAAATTGCTACAATTTCTTCTCACTTCCATTATTTCTCTAGCAAATCCTGCTTTTATTCTTTCTTTGTTTTTCATTATACTTCATGTACTTTCCTCCCAAGGATTTTTTTAATGATTTTTTTGTCTTTTTTACTGGATTTGACTGACTTGATTATGATGTGCCTTACAGTACTTTTATTGTTTGTGTGGTTGGTTGGTTTTCTTTTCTTCTTCTTCTTCTGTTTTTTTTTTTTTTTTTTTTTTTTTTTTTTTTTTTTTTTTTTTTTTTTTTTTTTTTTTTTTTTTTTTTTTTTTTTTTTTTTTTTTTTTTTTTTTTTTTTTTTTTTTTTTTTTTTTTTTTTTTTTTTTTTTTTTTTTTTTTTTTTTTTTTTTTTTTTTTTTTTTTTTTTTTGTGTGTGTGTGTGTGTGTCTCATACTTGGGTCTCTCTTTTGTGGTTTCATGTGTAACATTAATTTTGAAAATGTTAGCTGTTACTTTTCCAATATGTAGTTTTTGGCTCCTTTCTTCTCTTTACTCTTCAGAGACTCCAATTGCACGTGTTGTAGGATATTTGAAGTTATTTGATGGGTGGTTGTTATTTTTTCCATTATTTTTTTTCTCTCATACAAGTGTCATTTTAGATGACTCTAATGCTATATCTTCAAGTTCACTATTTTTTTCCACTCTCATATCTAATCCGCTGCTTATCTTTTCCAATTCTTGTTGTTGTTTTTTTTCCTCTCTCTTTTTCTTTTTTAGGTCTCCTTCTCCTTTTCCCCCTCTTTTCTTTTTCTTTCCTTTTCCATTCCCTCTCTTTTCTTCATTTTGAGCATTTCCTTTAATATAAATGTTTTTCTTGCCCTGCCTTCCGAGGGTTAGGTTTCTGATCAGTATATAATTTTTTGAGTTGTGTTGTCCATTATTTGGATGGTCCCCTGACTCCCCTTCAACCCTTCCTTCTGATATCAGCCAAATTCTGTTCCTCTCTTGTCCTTTATATTGTTACCTCTGTCTTTTCCTTTTTTGTTATTGTCTTTCCATCACATTTTACATTTTCTCTTCTTTCTCCTTATACTTGCTCTGTACAAATTTCCCTCTACATTCCTTTCACACTTCCTTTTCCACCAGTTATCTGTAACCTATCCACCCCCTACCCCAACTGATTTATACTGTTCAAGTCCTCACCATTAATGCTGTGTATTTATTACTGCTGTGAAAGCCAAGGTTAATAACTGGTGTTGGTTTTTTAAACTAGATATAGAGGATGCTTAAATATCAGTTTCTTTGAAGATAGTTGATGACCCTACCATTTCTGTCTTAGGTGGCAATTAACATTGTAATAGTCATAGTAGGATGTAAGTTAGCAGCTTAATGCTGTGTAATGTGTGCATTGGCTTTCATGACTGTTTCTTTACCCTAATTCATGAGGTGCTGATACTCTACAGGGGCATTACAGGGTCACGGATTAGGAATTTTGTTGCTGAACTCATCTTTTCCAATGTACTCCTACCTAAGAAAGGAAGGAGTAAGAAAAATCCATCCATCAACAGAGATTCAATAAGGAATAATCAGAGAGTGTCAGGACCCATTCCCCTGGCACAGACCCATACCTCAAATACAGTGAAAAACCTCAGAACAAACAGGACAATTGTGCACATAGGTTCACACACAAATGAAAAGAAATCTACTTCTAAGGAGCAAGAAGAAATCGTTCAAAAAATGAGGAAACAGGCAAACAAACTTCTCCCATCCCAAACCCACAACTTCCCAACAAAAGAGGGAGCTGGACAAAATTCAAGAGAAAAGTAACAATAATTTAATCACTAAAATTATCAAAGAACTAATAGAAGATTTAAGGAAGGAAATAAGAAAGAAAGCACAGGGGCTGAAAAACTACTTTAAAAGTGAAACAGATACACTGAAAAGAAATATAACAGAACTCATAGAATTGAAAAACACAGTTAACTGATTTAAAAGTTCAATTGAAGATTTTAATAACATATTAAAGTCAGTGGAAAATACAACCTAAGCTTTTAAAGAAAGAACTTTTGAAAACAATAACAGTCTGAGTAATATTGAATGCACAGAACACAGAAAAAAAAATTACAGAGCATGAACAGAATTTTCAAGAGGTCTGGGATTAAATCAGAAGCACAAGAGTGAAAGTAATTGGGATAGAGGAGAATACTGAGCTACAAACAAATGGCATAAAGAACATTCTCAGTGAGATAGAGAATATTTCCCTCGTATTAGAAATGAGAAAGACTTTCACATCCAGGAAGTGTATAGGATATCAAAAAGACCTAACTGGTTAAGAAATTCACAGAGGAAATTCAATAAAGATATAATCTGCTAAAAGATAACTAAGACAGCCCAAAATATGCAAAGAATCATGGTGGGAGTGAACCACAATCATTTATCTATTCTAACACTGAAAGTGAATGGGCCCAATGCCCCAGTCAAATGACATAGATTAGTTATTTGCTGATGACATGATCCCATACCAAGAAGACCCAATAAGCTTGAACAGAAGACTTCTAGAGCTTATAAACGATTTCAGCAAAGTGGCTGTCTATAAGATCAACACCAGTAAATTGTTAGCTTTCCTATACTCCAGCAACAAGTCCACTGAAGAAGAAATCAGGAAATCAGTCCTATTCACAATCTCCTCAAAAAAAAAAATACTTGGGCATCAGTCTTACAAAGGATTTTAAGGATCTCTACCATGAAAACTATCGAACTTTAAAAAAAGAAATTGTAGAAGATCTGAGTAGATGAAAAAACATTCCAAGTTCATGATTAGGCAGAATCAGTATAATCAAAATGGCCATTCTGTCCAAAGCCCTATACATATTTAATGCAATCCCCATATCATTCTTCATGGATATAGAAAAAACAATCTTCAAATTTGTATGGATAACAGAAGACCCAGAATAGCCAAAACATTGCTCAGCAAGAAGGAGGAAGGAGATGGTATCTCAGTTCCTGACCTGAAATTATACTAAGGGCTATAGTAACAAAAACACTATGGTATTGGTATCAAAACAGAATTGAAGACCAGTGAAATAGAATAGAGGATTCTGAGATGAACCCCCATACCTTTAACTATTTGATATTTGATAAAGGGGGCAGAAGCATAGTGTGGAAGAATGATAGCCTGTTCAATAAATGGTGTTGAACAAATTGGACAGCCGTATGTAAACAACTGAAATTAGATACTTACCTTTCACCCTGCACAAAAATTTAACCAAAATGGTCCAAAGATCTGGATATTAAACCAGCAACTTTACTAAATCTAAACACCAAACTCACAAATAATCCAATCAATAAATGGGATATGGAACCACCTATGACCCAGCTATCCCACTCCTGGGTATTTTTCCAAAGGAGTTAGAATTGGCATATTATAGAGATACAGCTTCATCAATGTTTATAGTGCTCAATTTACTATAGCTAAATTAAGGAAATAACTCAGATGCCCCCCCACTTGATGAGTGGATTCAAAAACTTTGGTATATATGTACAATGGAATCCTACTCAGCTATTAGTGCAATATTATGGCATTTGCAGCCAAATTGATGGAGAGAGAAAAATTATGCTAAGTGAAATATTCCAAATTCAGATACTCATGGGCCAAATGTCCATTCTCATTTGTGGAAGCTGGAATACAATCAGAGACAGTATGATAGATGGCTAAGCTAATAATAATCTCAACATGTTTGAATTGTTACATGAACATGGGGAACATTGCCTAGGATGCTGGGGGACATTAGGAGGCGGGAAGGGGGTGGGGAGGGAGTATGGGGGAATCAACTCAGAGTGGAACCTTCAATTTCCATGAGAAGTCCAATTAACATGTGGATTTAATAGGGGGAAACATGAAACCATGGGGAACCCAAGTGGGGAACCATGGAAAGGCACCAGCCTTGGCTTGCTCTGTCATTATAGGTTTGTTCTTGTTTGATAATGATTCCTTCCTTATTGTAAGACCATATTTAATGAATAAAAAAGACATAGATTAGCACAGACTAGGTAAAAAACAAAAAATCAAACAATATGCTACTTAGAGGAGACACATCTTACAGTTCACAGGCATCCACATACTGAATGTGAAAGGATGGAGAAAGACTTTCCAAACTTATGGCCCAAGAAAACAAGCTGGTATTATGATACTATATCCAAAAAAGTAGATTTCAACCAAAAATTAATCAGAAGAGACAAAGAAGACTAGTACATTATAGTTAAGGGAATAATATAAGAAGATATAGCCGTAGTAAACATTTAAGCACCAAATATCAATGCTCCAAAATATATAGAAAAAAATACTCTGACATAAAGAGCCCTATTGACCACAACACAGCAATTCTGGGGGACTTTAATACACCTTTATCACAAATAGATCATCAAAGCAAAAGAAATCAATAAAGATATCACCAGCCTAAATAGCAGTATAATTCAAATGGACTTAATAGACATCTGTAAGAACACTCCACACAAAACACCAGGATTTACCTTCTTCTCAACAGCACATGGATCCTTTTCCAAAATAGATCATATTCTGGTCCACAACAGAAATCTTAGCAAACACAAAAGAAAAATAATATAATCCCTTATATCCTATCAGATCATAATGGGATGAAGCTAGTAATCAAGAGCCGAAGAAAAAATCATGTAAATACATGGAGATTGAATAATACCCTCTTGAATGAAGAATGGATCAAAGAGAGTGTAAATCAAGAAAGTCTTGAATACAAATGATAATGAAGACACAACATATCAAAATCTTTGTGACAGTGTGAAAACATTCTTAAGAGGAAAACTTATAGAAGAAAATTGACAAACCTTTAGCCAGCCTTACCAGAAGAATGAAAAGAAGCAAATCAACAAAATCAGAGAGGAAAACAGAGAGATCACTGCTGACTCTTCCAAAATTCAGAGGATTGTAAGAACCTATTCTGAAAAACTATACTTCAACAAGCTGGATAATCCAGAAGAAAAGGACAAATTTCTAGACACATATGACAGTCCCAAATTGATGCATTGAAAGCCTTCCAAAAAAGAAAATGTCAGGATCTAATGGATTCTCAGCAGAGTTCTACCACATCTTTACAGAAGAAATATCATCTCTCTCTTTATTACGTTATTCCATGAAGTTGAGAGAATCAGTTTTATTTAGTTTTTCATGTGGCTTTTGTTGCTCTGACACTTTGTTGCTTACATGACGCTGGGATTCAGTGGGATTCGAGCCCTTGTCCTTATGCCTGGCAGGCAAGCACCGTAACTGCTGAGCCACCACTCCAGCTATTCCATGAAATGGATGGAGCCCACCCAAATATTTTTTATGAGGCAACCATAACCCTGATACCAAAACTCAGGAAAGGAACATCAAGAAAACAAACTTACAGACCAATAACCCTGATGAACATAGAAGCAAATTCCTTAATAAAATTTTAGCAAACTGTGCTCAAAAACACATCTAAAAGATAATATATCACACAAGAAGGCTTCATTCCAGGGATGCAAGGTGGTTTCAACATATGCAAATCAATAATTGTGCTTCATCACTTAAACAGAATTAAAGACAAAAACCACATGATCATCTCAATTGATGTGGAAAAAGCCTTTGACAAAATCCTGTATCCATTCATGTTTAAAATGCTGGAGAACTTAAGGATCCCAAGAACTTGCCTTAAATTTGTAAAGGTCATTTAAGACAAGCCCACGGCCAACATGGTTTTAAATGGAGAAAAACTGAAAGCATTCCCAGTAAATTCTTGAACAAGGCAAGGTTGTCCACTCTCACCACTTTTACTCAATATAGTCCTTGAAACCTTAGCCAGGTCCAAGCAGGCAAAAGAAGGAAAAAGAATTTTATATATATATATATATATATATATATATATATATATATATATATATATATATATATATTTTATATTCAGGTGTTAAAAAGAATGAAGTCATAGCTTTTGCAGGTAAATGGATGGAAATGGAAAAAATAATGCTGAGTAAAATAAGCCAAACTCAGAAACCCAAAAGTTGAATGTTTTCTCTCATTCATGGAAGCTCGAGTAAACTAAGTATACGGTGAAAG
>PVKS010013431.1:17637-50939 GCA_004027875.1 Aplodontia rufa | reverse complement strand
TGACATCAATGCCCTGTCTGTTGTGCTGAACCCCTCTTCCTGCTCTATGCTTGTACATAATCCAGAGTCTGCTCTTATCTTTCCCAGCAGTCTCATGCTATGGGTTTCCTTCCCAATCGAAGCCAAACTCTGGGCTGCATCCCTAATACTTTCTATGTTTTATTTTGAGACAGCATCTCCCTATGTTGCAAAGGGCCTAAGTTGCTGAGGTTGGCCTCAAACTTGGGATTCTCCTGCCTCAGCCTCCTGAGTCACTCGGTTACAGATGGGCACTACCACATCTGACTCATCAATTTTTATTCTTTTTTTTTTTTTGTAACCAGATTCTAGATGTAGTTTTAAAGCATGATTTTACCTAGGAATTTGGAGAAAATCATAGCTTGTCTAAACAGGTCTCTGTATCTGTAGGTTCTCCATCTGAAGATTCAACCAAATGCCAATAGAAAATATTTGAAATAAAAGTATAAGATCTGGCTAGATTATCCAAGTATCTTCGAAGCCAACCTTCTGGTGACCACCAGAATTAGTGTTTACTCATTATCTTTGCTGTCAGATAAGAGGATATGAGCCAGGCACAGTGGTGTATGCCTGTAATCCCAGTGACTGGGGAGGCTGCAGCAGGAGGATTAAAGTTTGAGGCTGGCCCAGGAAACTCAGTAAGACCTTGTCTCAAAAAAAAAAAAAAAGGGTGAGATGGTGCTCAGTGATAGAGTGTCCCTAGGGCCCACCCCATATGGTGGTAGAGGAGAGTGTACCTAGGGCACAGAACAGACACTTTAGTTTCTTAATGCTGATTACATGTTAATGCCTGATTGAGAAGTTGGAAGTTCACATCCAAAAGTACATTTTCTTGGCCATTGGAAAAAGGATCAATAAAACAAACTAAATGTCAGAAAAAGTGTCTCTATTTGCCTATTAGAATTGGGAATTATATGATCCCCAAACAATTGAGTTTCAAGCTTCTGGATTTATCAGGGCTGCTCCTCCAGGCAGAGCAGCAGTTTGGTTACAGGCAGTTGAAGAATTTCAGGTCACCCAAGTCCGATCCAAGTGAAGGAGAAAAGCAGGTGGAGGGAGCCGGTACACAAGGTGACTGGTACCACAGCTGGGAGATGGCCATTCCACCAGGAGGGCCAGCCTGCTAGGGGGCCACCAGCAAAGAGAGGGAGGGTTGTGGAGGAGAAGTGAGTCTGTATATTTCACAGTCAGAAGCCACCATGGCAGAGGAATAATTCTACTATCTATACTCTCTACAGAAAATGAAAAAAAATGATTTACAAAAGTTTTGCCAAATAGATACTATCAAATAAGAAAAATACAGAGGTGTCAATACTTGATTAAAATATCTTATTTTTCTGAATTTTGGTATATTTTTGTAATTATCAAAATTGTCATTTATGGTTTATCTTCTCATTCTAAAGAAACACTTTTTAATCTAATTGCATTTCTTTTAAGAATGCCACTGAAGGCTACAAACCCTCAAAGCCTGGCTCCACCCTGCTCTTGGGCAACACTTGTAATCCACTTTCTTTCTGGTACTGCTTAGACAGGGTCAGAAACTTGCCTGAGAGATTTCTCCTAGAAAACTGCTCACCTTGTTGTTTTCCACTCTTTTATTGTGTGCCCTTTTCTTTCTCATCCTGGAATATTTTCAGAAGAAACTAGATCATGCAACACCTTCGTTAAGTGTATAATACCTTGCAGAATTGCTGTAGTTCATTGAATACTGTTTAGTAAAAATTGCCTTTCTCTACGTCTCTGTCCTTTAGAGCACAGTCTACTTCCCCATACTTCTGACCTTGGGCTTGGCCATGGGACTTGCCAAAGAAACGTAGACAGAGAAGACAAGGAGGACAGTCCTGAGCGCAACAGCTGCTCTTTTAGGAGCTCATGTTCCAATAGTCAGTGGTGCTTCATCATGTATCCTGGAAGAAGATCTTCAGGAAAGACCTAAATCTTTTTTTTTTTTTTTTTTTTTTAAAGAAAGAGGGACAGTGAGAGAGACAGAGAAAGAGAGAAACAACTTTATTTAGTTTTTCACATGGCCTTAGTTGCTCCAACATTCAGTTGTGTACGTGGTGCTGGGGTTTGAACCCGGGTCCTCGTGCTTGCCAGGCATGCGCCGAAACCGCTGAGCCACCGCTCCAGTCCAAGACCTAAATCTTGAGTCAAAGATTCATCACGAAGAGGAGCCATTGCTGCTAACTTGCACACTACCAGTGAGAAATAAGCATTTGTTATTCTGAGCCATTGAGGTCCTAAGTTGTCTGAAACATAGTAGAATTGTGGCAGGAGCTACTTACTATACAACTACACTCCTATCCAAAACAGTAAAGCTAGTATCTGCTCTCCCAGGAGGCGGTGAGCTTGGACTCAAAGCTCCACCTCCCCTGATCTCTGACAGTGGATTACAATAAACCTACTTCCTCCTTCAGCATTTTCCTTCCTTCCTTCTTTTCTTTCTTTCTTCCTTTTTCTTCCTCCTCCTCCTCTTCTTCTCCTTCTCTTTCTCCTTCTCCCCCTCCTCTTTCCTCCCTCCTTCTCCTCCTTCTTCTCCTCCTCTCTCTTCTTTCTTTCTCCTTCTTCTTTTTCTTTTTCTTTTCTAGGGATCAAATCCAATACTTTGCACATGCTAGACAAGTGCTCTACTACTAAGCTAATTCCCCATACTAATTTTTTCTTCCTTCCTTCCTTCCTTTTTAATTATTTTGAGACAGGTTTTTGCTAAGTTGCCCAGGCTAGCCTTGAATGTGCCATCCAGAATAGCTGGAATTACAGACATGCACCACTGCACCCGGCTATCTTCCAGCCTTTCAAGGGAGTGCATTTCTGGGGAAGGCCTGTCTTCTTGCCAATCCTCCCTACTGCCTTTCACTGTTTTACTGTCTAAATTAGTATTCTTGTCACTTCATTTAAACTTTTTTCAGGTGCAGCCCACCACCCTTCTCCAGTCGTCTTCATAGAAAGGACTTCTTTCAGGGTTGAGCAGCCATGCTGAAACCCTGCACACCGTTTGGCTTGGCCATTACAGAGCAAAAGAGATAAACTACAGGTGCTCCCAGACTTAGGAGGACTTATGCCTTGCTAAGTCCACAGTAAGTTGGAAACACCATAAGTGGGAAATGTGTTCACTACACCTAGCCTGCTCAGTGTCCTAGCTCAGCAGTGGGGTGTGCTATACAGCATCCCTCATTTCCTGTCCTAATTGCCAGGCTGGCTGGGGGCTGTGGCTGGCTGCAGCCGCTCAGCATCCTGAGAAAGGATCATATTGTGTCACAGTAACCCAAGAAAGGATTGAAATTCAAAATCTGAAGCATGGTTTCTACTGAACCTACTGCTTTCACAACATTGTAAAGTCTAAAAATTGCAAGTCAGATCTTTAGGGACCATTTATAGCAGAGTGCCAGAGGAACCTAAGGCATTTACTATCTTCAGCTCTGCTTTTGGTGACTTCAGGTTGATATCCTGAGATCCACTAGGATGGGAAAACGGTCAGCCATCTTTCAGTACTCACAGGAGATTGGTTCCAGGACACACACACACACCACCACCACCACCAATACCCAAATCTGCTGTTGTTCAGGTCCCTTATATAAAATGGCATAGTATTTTCATATAACTTAAATACATCATTCTGCATATTTAAAATCATCTGCATATTAATTATAATATCTAACACTTAAATGCTATGTAAAAATTTGTATTGTTTAGGGAACAATGACAAGAAAAAAATGTCTCTACATGTTTAGTATGGTCCCAATTTATTTTTCTGTATATTTTCCAGGGAGGAAGAACCCAGAGATGCTGAGTGCCAACTGTATTTACACCACAAAACCCAGCAAATGCTGTATAAATTAGGGCTCCTTTCCTTAGAGAATTGGTTGTTAATCATTTATGAAATCCAAGACAAACCTTTCAGTAAAAACTCTAGTGACTATCCAGCAATCCTGGAAGAAATTTAAACAATTTAAATTTAAAGTCCCTTCACCAGGCACTTCACCTGAGTACCCCCTGCCTACCGCAGTGTCCCAGGACTCTGGCAAGCCCACCTCACCAAACACGAATTTGTTATGCCCAGGCAGGAAGCTGCCCAGGCCAAATCAGGCCTGAAAATGGTGCATTCTCAAGGAACGCAAAAAAATGAATGAAAATCTGTCTCGCTGTAGGCACAGACCATGCCACACTCCACACAAGTGAAACTTGAACTATCCCTTTGAACTTATGAGGAAATAGAAAGGAAATTAAAAGTGCCCTTAATGGCACTTGAACTTGTAGAAGAGCAAGACTAACTTCCTTTGTACATTTTCTCCAACATCTGCAGTTCTGTGTTGAGTAGAATTACAGATGGCCTTTTGTTTCATTTTTTTCTTTAATGTCTAGAGAAACAGCTCAGCTTACAAAGTAGAATTATTAAAATAATTCCTGGTAGAACATAAAATATTTCACTTTTTCCAAGACATCAACTCTTCCTGCATTATAAATTCCATAAGCTTACCTAATACCCTCCTCTCTTTTTTTTTGGTGCTGGGGATTGAATCCAGGGACCAGGGACTTTGAGTCATAATCCCAGCCCTTTTTATTTTGAGACAGGGTCTCACTAAGTTGCTTAGGGACTTACTCAATTGCTGAGACTGGCCTCAAACTTACGATCCTCCTTCCTCAGCCTCCCCAACTACTGGAATTACAGGAGTGCTCCACCACATTGGGCTCTACTACACTTACAATAAAGCAGGCTAATGTGATTCCTCTATCTAACTGGGTGTTGGTGACAGGGTTGCCCTGCTGCCAAGTCTCACAACTGGCCTACTGGTCCCTGCCAAGCAGCGGCAGTGGAGCAGTGGAGTGGCAGAGTGATGGCCCTGGTGAGTTGGTCAGTGGCTTGTGGCTGTGAGGAGCTCATCATGCAGGCATGGTGGGCCTGAGGCACAGGGAGACATCTACTAGGTAAGCTAGGGTGAGCTGACCTGTCATACAACAGCAGCCTGACCTGCGCACCGTACAGATGCCTGCTGCAGAAATTCACTCCACGCAGTGCTGCAACCCAGAACCTGCAACCTGATGACCTCACCTTTGTGCTTCTGGCCTGCAGCAAGAAAATGGAAGTGAGTTAGACCTGATGGAAGTTGAAACTCAAGAGTTGACCATTAGCTTTAGTCCTTTTCCAAACCCTAATTTGCATAAGTTTGAATCTACAGCTTTAGTACTGTTTTCAAACATTAATTAGCATAAGTTGGACCAATAGCAGTAATCCAAATGCGATATAAACTCCTCGACTAGCACACTCAGGCAGAGGAAAACTGCTATAGGGTCCCCTGTTTCATTGAAAGAGTTCTATTCCTGTTTCTAATCTTCAATAAATCCTACTCTTACTCTCACTCATCCTGATCTGTGGATTTCATTCTTAAAATTTTCAAGACAAGAACCAGGAAAGAAGAAATTGATGCGGAGCTGCTGATGTCTCTCCAACACTGGGGGGCATAGCCCACTATGAAGAGCTACAACACTTCTGGCTGCAGAGGCCTGCAAAGCTACACAGATCCCACACCAGCACAAGCTGAGAAACTGCAGTCTCTCCAACAGCAGCAGGAAATCAAGTTTCAACTTAAAATTTTGGTTTCATTGGGAGGAAGATGACAAGAGGCTGAGACAGTGAGAGAGTGAGCACCCAGCACAATGATGGAATGACTTTCTATTTCATTGTCTACTCCACACACTTGTCCTGTTTGTGCCAGCGTCTTTAAGCCTTGCCATCTCCGTATGACCCCAGGCTGTGGTTATAACATTTACCTTGAGAACAATTAAATGTTTGTCTGGAGTTGTAGATCAGTGGTAGAGTACTTGCCTAACATGCATGAGGCCCTGGGTTCATACCCCAGTTGTGAAGAAAAAAACAGAACAGAACAAAAAAAAATAGTTAAATGCTTGACTTAATGGCTACCATATGTAGAGAAAAAATAAGATGATGCTACAGATTCTGAGAAATTAAAAAAAAAAACAAGATAAACTTATGTCTATGCTTTGGTGAAAAACATTGCTTTAATGTTTCCATTTTTAAAAATCCATGCACATTAAAGAAAATTTAGAGTATGCACAACATAGCTTAGTCATTTCCCCATATTGGATTTTTAGTGCATTCTTTTTCTATCACAGTTATGTTATGCTGAATAAATCCATGCTGAAAGATTTTTTTTTCTATACTGAGATCTTCTCCTAGGATGTATTCCTAGAAAGGTGCTATGCATTAAAGGATATAATTTCAAGGCTTCTGATGTACGTTGTCCAATTGTGTCCTAACTGGGCTAACCAGTTTTCTGATTCACATGTTTACCTGCATTGCATGAGAATATTTTTCATGACAGGCTCAATAAAATTAATGATATTTATGATTATAACTATATAAGGTGAATGTATAATATCTATATCTATATATTTGTTACTGATTTGATTTAAAAAATGATGCCTTCTGGTTCAAATTTGCATTTCTATCCTCCCCAAGAATCCAGAATTGCCTTTTGGAAATAGCAGAACATCAAGGCCTCAAAAGGAGAGTCTAATGGAAGTGGAGGCAAGCGTACAAGAAAGAAACCTCAAAATCCCCGGATTAAGCAGAACCAGAGGTAGATGCCAGGAGCTGAGTCCTAAGGACCAAGGGGCAAAGGAATGAAGGCCACAAGAGTCAGTCCTGCAAAAACCAGAAGGCTCAGACAACTGTGTATGATCTGAATCTCACAGCTAAAGTCCCAGTTGGCCAAATCCACATTTTAAAGATTTTTTTCATCTTCTAGTAAATTAGGATGTTCAGAACCAGTGTCCTGATGAGGCCTGTAGTCTGGGAAATCACAATTTTTTGCCAAGGACAATTTCTCAATTTCTTTATCAATTTTCTCTCCATTCATCCTATCAGCTAGAGATTGCTCTTGAAAAACAATTTGTGTAGAATCCTTGTCCTGAATCCGAATTATTTATTCAAGTCACAGAAGCATGTGACCAACTTAGACTCTGAGCACCACAGAGCTGGACTGTGAGCTTGAGTTAAAATCATCCAAGACAGGAAGGAGAAGTCAGCATGGCCAGTCCGACTCCAGAGCCAAGGGCAACATAGAGGGGCCAGCGCTCATGGCCCAGAGCTGTTTATTATTACCATGGTGTAAAAAATCTTTTCATACGTGTTTTCTGTGGACACTTCATGAAGCTGAAGTTAGAAGGGGAAGGGAAATATGAAAAGCTGAAACCTTAGGAGACTACATGAGTACACTTAACTACAGAAATCTGTAATCAAACTTGAAGGAAGCAGTTGTTTCTAGATTGAATATAAACTCTATTTCATTCAAAGCATTTTTATTAGTTTCCACTCTGGGCTTTGGGATCTGAAACCAGTGACTTTTTTTTTCAGTATTGGGAACTGAATGCAAGGGTACTATACCACAGAGCTACACGCCAGCTCTTTTTAATTTTATTTGGAGACAGGGTATAGCTAAGTTGCTCAGGCTGGCCTCAAACTTGCAATCTTTCTGCCTCAGCCTCCCTTAAGATCCTCCTGCATTGGCCTCCTGAGTCACTGCGATTAGAAGTATGCACTACTGCAGCTGGTTTGGTGATGCCCTGCTGAAACTAGTGATTTTATAGCTGAAAAACTGCAAGGGCAAGGATGAAAGTTATAATTGTTTCTGATGCACAGTATGTTAATACAGGCATTGATCCCTGTATCAGTGTTTGCACAACAGCCAAATTCTAGCCCATTTTTGTAGTTGGTGAGCTAAGAGTGATTGTTAGATGTTTAAAGGGTTGGGGAAAAACTAAAAAGTAAAATAATATTTCATACCATAAAAATTACATGAAATTCAAGTTTAGAAGACCACAAACCAAGCTGTATTGGAACCCGGGCATGCCAATTTGCTATATATTGTCTATGACTGCTTCTGAAATACAATGTTACAGTTGTGTAGTTGCAACAGAGATTCTATGTCCTGCAAAATCTGAAAAAATTGCTCTATGACTCTTAAAAGAAAAAAGGCTTGCTGATCTAGAGACACAGGTTTACATAAGATAACACCCTAACCAGGACTTCTATCAAGAGTGGAAGATATACAAGACAGACATCTGCATGAAGAAATCAGGTACTGAGCTTATGTTGGTTTAATTCATAGATACAGTTAAATTAGGCAGGTGAGAGGCAGTTGTTAATTGAGTGTCTGAAAAGGAATTAAAAATGAGTATAATAGGGGCTGGAGCGATGGCTTGGTGGTTATGGCGCTTGCCTGACATTCGCAAGTACACAGGTTCAAACCCCAGCAACCCACGTACACAACTAAGTGTCAGAGCAACGAAAGTCATGTGAAAAACTCAATAAAAATTGATTCTCTTTGTCTCTCTCTCTCTCTCTCTCACTCTGTCCTTCTCTCTTAAAAAAAAAAAAAGTATAATAGGGGCTGGAGCAGTGGCCCAGCAGTTATGGCACTTGCCTGGTATACACGAGTATGCGGGTTCAAACCCTAGCATCACATACGCAACAAAAGTGTCTGAGCAATGAAGGCCACATGAAAAACTAAATAAAGTTGGTTCTCTCTCCCTCACTGGATATAGTGGCTTATCCTGTAATCCCAGTGACTCAGGAGACTTAGGCAGAAGGATCATAAGTTTGCAACCACATTCAACAGCTTAGTGAGACCCTGTCTCAAAATAAAAAATAAAAAAGTCTGGGGATATGACTCAGTGGTAAAGTGCCCTGGTATAAACGCTAAATGATCAAGTGGAAGTGGATCTAAAATGCAATGCTACAGGTTCAAAAGGAGGAAAGCCTGAGAGGATTATGGCGTTAACATTCTGATGACTATTGTCTGATTGTGGTGTTGACTATTAATGTCATATCCTCAAGAGAAGCAGGGACAGGACAGCTTTAGTAGCAATGACACTCCGATCAACTTGAGAGCAAGGCTTCATCCAAGATCAAAGGCAGCACATTTTTAAAAAAATTTATTAAAGAGTTGAGTTATTGTACAATCACAAATAAAGTAACAGTATGATATGCATATAGTCTTAAACCAGAATTACCCCCACCCCAGTCTCTTGATTCTTCTATATTTCTCCTCTATAAGCAATATAAATGCTTAGATTTGAATTATCCAGAATTAAATGATTGCATAAGTATTATTTGGATTCTCAGGGGGGTAAATAGTATGTTACATTATTGCTTGTCTCCCTAGATCCCTCCTTGTTCTTCCTCCCTCTCCCCTCCTCCCTCCCCCAACATATCTATGATTGTCCTAGATTATGTGTTGCTATGCCTTTGCTGGGTGTAATACATGAGGTTGACTGCCTTTTACCCAAGCCTGGGTTTAGCCCCAGCCTCCACAAATGAGGGAAAACATTCCATCCTTGATCCTCTGGGTTTGACTAACTTCGCTCAGCATGATTTCTTCCAATGCCATCCATTTACCTTCAATAGATGCAATATCATTGTTTCTAATAGCTGAGTAGAACTCCATTGCATATATATACCAGAGCTTTTGGATCCATTCATCCAGTGAGAGGCATCTGGGTTGGTACCATAATTTAGCTATTGTAAATTGAGCTGCTATGAACATAGATTTTACTGTGTTACTGTAATGTGTTGATTCCAACTTCTCTGAGAAAATACCCAGAAGAGGGATAGCTGGCTAGTATGGTGGATCCAACTGTAATTTTTTGAGGATTCTTCACACTGCTTACCAGAGCGACTATGCCAGTCTGCAGTTCCACCAACAGTGTGCTAGTGCTCCTATCTCCCCACAACCGCTCCAGCATCTGTTATTGTTTAAAACATATTCTTCATCTTTGCCAATATGACTGGAGTGAGATGAAATCTTAATGTAGTTTTGATTTGCATTTCTCTGATTACTAGTGATTTAGAACACTTTCTCATGTATTCATTGGCTCGCTAAATGTCTTCTGTTGAGTAATTTTTATTTAGCTGTTTGGCCCATTTATTTATTGGATTTTTTGTGGTTTTGGTATTAAGTTTTTTGTGCTCTTTGTAAATTTTGGATATTAGTCCCCTGTTGGAGGAATCACAGGCCATGATTATCTCCCATTCTGCAGGTTGTCTCTTGATAGTTTTGACCAATTCTTTGGCTGTGCAGAAGCTTTTTAGTTTAATGGCATCCCACTCATTGATTTTTGACTTTAATTCTTTTGCTTTAGGAGTCTTGTTGAGAAGGTCTTTGCCTATTCCCAAATGCTGGATTGCTGGTCCTAATTTTTCTTCTAGCCGTTGTATAGTAGCTGGTTTAATTCCTACTTCTTCGATCCATTTTCAATTGACATTTGTGCAAGACGGGAGACGAGGATCTGGTTTCAACTTCCTACACATGAAAGGCAGCACTTTTTGATTTGGTTTGACTCCTCAGCTGATTCACTTGGCGGTGCCTGGACTTTGGCCCTCCAGGCTGTAAGGAGATGGGCAATCTATCTAAAAGAGATAGGTCCTACAAAGATAATTGTAAATAGGAAGAAGTAGGTGTACAAAAAATGGCCAAGAGAGCTGGGGTGTTTAAATGGGGGATAAAGAAAGAACAGCTTAGATGCTGAAGGACTGGATGAGAAACAGAAGGCTTTGCCACTCACCAGCCATGCACTTTAACCTCTCTGCACTTCCCTATCTATGGAACAGAGGTAAGATTTTCTTAAAGGATTCTTGAAAGGATTATATGAGATAATGTTGAAAGTGCTTTCTAAACTCTAAAGCATCATGGAGATGTGAGACTCTCTTACTGCTGGAAAGCCTGGCTTTGACAAAGATTACCTGCAGGACTAAAGAATTATCCCATACAGTGGTGAGCTCTGTGCCCTGCACAAAGGGTCCCAGCTAAGAAGACCAACTGGGGCCTTGTGAAACTGTTCTGGCTCAGGCTGAATTCATCAGGAGGGTGAATTCTCAGCCTTACCTTTTTTCTCCTAGTAAGGGATCATCTGCTCGCCAGAACATGCACCCGGAGGAACCCAGAGGAAGTGTCCTTTCCTCATTCATTCCCAGGAGTCACTATCTAGGTTTTACATGATCATATGTAAATGCACAATGGCAGCCAGGTGTGGTGGCACATGCACGTATTCCTAATGGCTAGGTAGGCTGAGGTAGGAGGATCACAAGTTCAAATCCAGTCTCAGCAACTTGGTGAGGCCCTGAGCAACTTAGATCCTGTCTCAAAATAAAAGATGACTGGGGATGTTGTTCAGTGGTTAAGCACTCTTGGCTTCAATTCCCATGCCCCTCCCCTGCCAAAATGCAGAACAGCATTATCTATTTCAATGGTGATCAAGAGGATGATGCTAGATGGTCGTTTTCCCTCCTTGGAGGAGATGGAATATAAGCAGAACTTGGAGCGAAGGAGAGAGTAGCCGGCAGAGAAGCATAGTCCACTTGAAGTGACAACAGAATATGCATGCAAGATTTTTTGAGTCACATAGAAAACTTCCTCCATGTCTGTTGTCTAAACATCTTCCTGATACTCCTTCTGGTTCTCTGTTGTGCCCTTTACCTTGAAATTAGAAGACACAGCCAGTCTTCAGAGTGGCTGCTCCGTGCTTCACTCACCAGGAAATGTAGATTTTTTTTCTTAGATAGATTTATCTTCTGCAAACATCAGACTGTTCTGCATTTTTGATGGGATGGTGTTGGTAAATAAGAATAAAAACAGAGAATGTTTAACTTTCTGGAGCCTTTGTTAATGACTTGGCCCTACACAATGTGTCTAATTAACAAGGTTTTCCAGGTTCCTCTGTTAATCCCTGTAGCTTTTTAGCCTTGTCTCTAGGAAACCTTTGCCGGGTGATGATGCTGCATCCTAACCAGCGAGAGGCTGAGGGCGGCAGGGAGCCGACCGCAGGTATCAGCCGCCTTGTGTGTGCAGAGATAGGCGTTGAAGTAAAGCCAATGGCTGAGTTACTGGCTTGAGCCACATGTAACTTTCCGTGATCCCAGCATGTACATTTTCCTTCCTCTTGGAGAGGTGCTCTGGGAATTTCAGCTGAACATTTCCGAGTTGACAAAACAAGGTATTTATGCAGGGGAATTTGCTCTCTCTCTCTCTCTCTATATATATATATATATGTATGTATATATATCCTTTAATATATATATACGTGTGTGTGTGTATATATATATATATATATATATATATATATATATATATATATATTAAAGGAAGAGGGGAGAGTGTGAGAGACAAAATCAATTTTGTTGAGTTTGTCACATGGCTTCCGTTACTCTGAGACTTTGTTGTGTACATGGGTGCTGGGGTTTGAACTCGAGTACTTGGGCATGCCAGGCAAGCGCCATAACTGCCGAGCCACCGCTCCAGCCCCCTCTCAGTATATTTTTGCAAACCAATGACCTTGCTGCATTATAACTTTGCACCACAGAGGACCTTCTGAGTTTTTATGTGATAGCATCCTAAACGCTGCTTCTGATGTGTCTGATGACTGGTGGGGGTACCTGGAAGCTTTTTTCTTCTTTGCAGTGCTGTGAGTGAAACGCAGGACCCCACACATGCTAGGCAAGTGCTCTACCACTGTGTTACACCCCTAGCCTCAAACACTTTTAATATAGAATAGCTTACATTGTAAATGCCTTTCTAGATTACATATTTTTTTTACAAACCCGTTTACCAATTCTGTGAGACACAGACAGATGAGCCCCATTTAACAGAGGAGGAAATACAGTCGAAAAGAAGTTAAATCATGGATTCAAGATCACAGAAGAAATTAGTATCTACATTTGGCTTGACCCATTACTCTTGGTTCTTTTTGGGCCATCTCTGAATAACAATTGGGGAAAAAAGTGGTTTATTTTTGGCTATTCAGAAAGATATATAAAAAGTCACCAGCACCAGATCACATTCGATTTTCAATTATATTAACCCGTTCTACTTCCTTGAGGCTACTTTTTCTAATATCACACGGCTTAAAACATTTATTATGTATTTATTGAAAAAAAATTGAATGTTTTAATTAAAACTTGTTTTCAGGAGCCTCATGAGTTAAGCATAGGGTAGGACAGGAAGATCTTGACCTACTTCTAACTGTTCTTCATTTCTCTGTATTTAGAACTCTAGGAGTTGTTTCCGTTCCATCATTAGTCAAATAAACACCACCCTTCCCCCACCACATACATACTAGGTGGCTACCCTTCAGAAAGTTAAAATTATGTTGGTTGATTAAACATATTCAAGCTGATTATACATATTCAAAATGGAAAATATAAGAGTAATCTCAGTGTCTAAAACTGGTAAATACAGCTGTGTCCCATTAACACACATATCTGTGTCTCAATGCTAATGGACTAAAGTCTCTTTCCCTAAGTAGATTTGGAATTTTCAGATATGCAACACTGGGTCCAAGACCCAGATTTGGTATTGGAGCAATACTGAGTAGAAAAGCTAGGGTTCTGAGCTCCTGGTTCTGACAATGCGGGAGAGCAGTCTCTGCTTCGTGAAGCACTGCTCATTTCTACGACGTCACTGTCATAGCCACGTTGGCCACCATGTAGAGGCCAGCTAGGTCTCCACTACCCCACGGCGGAGAATATTTCCTTATTGTCTTCAATCCATGCAGGAGATGGAAGCCAATTCCTTCAACAAATTTAATTAAGCACCTGAGCAGAATGAGCATACAGTGGTGAAGAAGATGAAGCCTTCATTCTTGTGGAACTTACATTTCTAGTGAAAGAGAGAGAGAATAAACAGACACACAAGACTGTCAAAACAAAATCCTGAGGAGGTGGAGTTTTCCATGAGGGCCTCAGTGTCTTTTCATTGTCAGTAAAAAGCAGAGCAGAACAGGCATGAGGATAATCACAAATACCAAAAGAACACTGGGGCCTATTTTGCATTCAAGTCCTAGTTAGCCTAGTCCTGATTAGGAGAATAAGACTCAGTGACTGGTTTGATCAGTTTTAATCAAGCAAATAACTTTATCCTCTTCATTGACTAATTGACTGTTGTCAACATCCTTACTCAGGCACAATGAAATGGGTTAAGTAGTGTCCGACTTCATCTTGGCTGACTAGTAAATAGTCTAAGGCAATTTTATTTTTTAGAACTATTTTAGTCACTAAATTTATATTGAAATTTTAAGGTTTTTAAATGTTTGAGCCATTGGCAGAGATAAATTATTCATCATATATTATAGTTTAGGAATCATTCCGCAAATTAATGAAAGCTGCAATATTGGAGCATGCTTTACCATGTGAAGCTCTCAATGAACCATGAGCAAAGAAAGACTGGCTTTGAATAAAAACTAGATTACCATCTCTAAAGAATAAATCACAGTTTGGTATAGTAAGAATAAGAAAGCTATGCCTTTATTAAAAATGAATAGGCTCAGGCATATTCACTGAGGTGCTGTTTAATGGGAATAGGTATAAATAACAGTCTGATCCTAATTGGACTCATTTTGGAGAACAAAATGCCTGGGAGATTTAAAAATAATCATGCAAAGATTGCTGCATAGCTTTATGGGAAAATAATTGGACCATAGTTTGCATAATTAGTTGTGTGTCCTTCATGCTGAGGTGCTGAGAAATGCCAGTAACAGCAGCTAATTGGTGGGGACCTGTGATCTCATTAAAGCATATAGATGTGTCAGTGTTAAGATATATATTTTAGTGATTTTTGAGGCTGTTAATCAAATCTAATATTTAGAAAGATTGGAAGTCCCTGCGTTCTTTGAGAAATACAAGTTTAGTTCAGAGAATTTCATAGAATAGGAAGCAGTTAAGAAACCAGCAAGGGGTTAGAGCAGTGGCTCAGTCTGGCATGCGCAAGGACCCAGGTTCAAACCCCAGCACCACATATACAATCCACAAACACAAAGTATCGGAGAAACAAAGGCCACATGAAAAATAAATAAATAAAATTGATTCTCTTTCTCTCTCTCTCTTACTCTCTCCGTCTCTCTCTCTTGAAAAAAAATGGGCAAAAAGAAGCAGCACAAAATAAAAAACTAAGAAGAAAAATAATAAAAGTTAAGTCCAACCTGATCTCCAACCCCTCTTCCTCCACCACCCCCCCTTCCTCTCCTAGTCCTCCTCCTCCTCCTCCTCCTTCTTCTTCAGAGAGAGGGAGAGACTGAGAGAAAAAGAGAATCAATTTTATTTAGTTTTCCATCTGACCTTTGTTTCCTGACAGTTCTGTATGTGGTGCTGGGGTTTGAACCCGGGTCCTCACACATGCCAGGCAAGGGCTCCAACCGCTGAGCCACCGCTCCAACTCCTCACTTCGTGTTCTTTTCACCCATAGAGGAGGATTTTATTGAACTTTGGGTCAGGTGTATAGTAGTACAGCTTGTGGGATCCAGAGTGAGGATCCTAAGTTTGTTTCTGGGAAGGCATGAGCGTATGATGGATGACTTGGCACTAAAGATGGGTATTTGTGGTTAAGAGCATCTGAAATGGCCCTTTTCAGTGGAATTTTAAGGCTGACTTTCATCAGGTCTATTTGAACATATTTGGTCTCCTAAATCTATATCATGTGGTGAATCCAGCCATCTACCTTTTGAGATTGCAGTTCACATCTGTTGGATTTAGGACTGCACATCTACCTGATCATTTCTGACAAGACCAGAGTGTTCCAAGTGGGATCTGTCAGAGGAAGAGTCTGGCAGGGCTTTATATAACAATTTTATGTAGTGAGAATTTATAGGGATTTTTGCCAGATCCCATTAAATGGAAAAATCAGACAGTTTTGATTATAAAATACCATTAACTTGGGCTGGGGATGTAATTCAGTAGCTCTGCGGTACAGAGCTTGCTTAGTATGTGAAGGCCCTGAGTTCAACACCAGTACTGAAAAACAAATCCATTAGCTCACTTTTATTTTTGTTTTAAAGAGAGAAGGACAGTGAGATAGAGAAAGAGAGAATCAATGCTATTTAGTTTTTCATGTGGCTTTCAATGCTCCAACTCTTCATTGTGTTCATGGTGCCGGGGTTCGAACCTGCATCCTCACACATGCCAGGCAAATGCTATAACCACTGAGCCACCACTCCAGTCCTCATTAGCTCATTTTAAATACTTAGAACTTCAAGAATTATATGCCACTAATATTTCTTTAAATATTTTTAACTATAAAGTAAGGTATTTCTAATAACTCATCTAGTTTTTCCTGGATTCTGATTATTATGGAAAAGACGAGATTTGGTCACCTATTGAATTACTTGGGTAAATTTTTTCCACTCACAGTTTAGTAAGGTCTGAACCAATTTGACCCTGATTCTGTCACTTGAGTAATTTTTTTGGTTTGTAAGTAAAATGGCCAAGAGATGTGACTTGAAAAAATATCAGTGCTTGAGAAAGTTTTGGAATGATCAATATATTTTCTAAAGGGGTAAATTTTATGTTTGAGTTAGTCTATTTTATTATGAAATCAGATTGAAACATCGTCTTTTTTAAGAAAGAGAGAGGGACAGTGAGAGAGAGAGAGAGAGAAAGAGAGAATCAATTTTACTTAGTTTTTCATGTGGTGCTTGTTGCTCTGAGACTTTGTTGTGTATGTGGTGCTGGGGTTTGAACTCATGTACTCATGCATTCCAGGCAAGTGCTGTAATTGCTGAGCCACTGCTCCAGCCCTCTGAACCACCATCTTTTGATGGTAATAACACTAGTAAAGCCTGTTCTTTTTTCATAATACTTGGCCAGGGTATTTTCTTTTAGAATGAGCCTTAGGTATGAAGATTTGCTTTAGATGTTTGATTGTCTCCAAAAAGTGAACATTAATTTCCTTATAAAATTGCTTATTAATTTCCTTATAAAATTACTCCCAGGAAGTTAGAACCCCCCCCCTTTTTTTTAAGAGAGAGGGACAGTGAGAGAGAGAAAGAGAGAATCGATTTTATTTAGTTTTTCATGTGGCTTTTGTTGCTCCGACAATTCATTTTGTACATGGTGCTGGGGTTCAAACTCAAGTCCTCGTACCTGCCAGGGAAGTGCTGTAACCACTGAGCCACCACTCCAGTCCCCCCACTTTGTTTTGTAAAATTATATGTCAAAAATCATAATATTAAGTTAGAACTGTCTTCACTATGATATGATATTGTCAGAACTTTCTGAGGAGATTAACTTATTGATCACAGAACATTTAGAATCCATTATGATAAGCACAAAATACCCATTGACTATTCTAATAAGTGAGCAATCACTAAATAATATCATATTAGGGCTATTATAAGGGTTAAACATGAGTGAGATAAAACAGGGCATGCTCAGGGCAGATCTTGGATGTCAGGAGAAACATCTACATCAGGAGGAGAAGGGAGGGTTTCCCTGTTGGGTTTAGATCAGAGCAATATTTACCAGGGAAGCAGAACAATAAGAACCTTATAGGTGACAATTGCATATCAGTGTTGGATCTCATTGAGGTGGCTGCTGCAGATAAACGAAACGGATGAGCTTTAGGAAAGGGGTCAAGAGGGACAGAGAGGTAGACAAGGGACTTATAATAAAGGTTTTTAGTAAGTACCTTTAAAAGCAACACCATCTTTCATGCATAAATCAGGGGAACAATGTAGTATAGCTTGAAATGTCATTTACTGGGTGTCTGGACCCCCTAAACCAGGCATTACCATACTCATTTCAGTCATTTCTATAGTTGATTGAGCTAATTAAGATATGAAGAGTATGAGCCATACATTATTATTTTAGAATCTCTACTTTTATGAGGTGAGGAGATAAGTCTTTTCGTTACCCTGAAGCCATCTGGAAAGCCTCCAATATACCTTATATGTTAAAGAATCCTTACTTTAAATGCTTTTATTTTGGGCTTAGGAAAAACAAACTAAAATGTTTACATGCATTGGGTAGTGTTTTATGAATGATTGCAACATGTGTATGATAATTTGGAATGGAGAAGATCTAACGATGAGACACTGAGAATCTTGAACAAGAATCTGGCATTGAGAATGGAAAGGGAGGGACAGATGAACAGCAGTGAGTGAAATGAGGATGACAGGACTTAGTGACTTCCTGAGAGCGAAGGCAAGGGAGAAATAAAAAATGACTTGCAGTCCCAGGTCACTAGGATAAAGAGGGACACCCTAGACAGGAATGAGCATGCAGTGTGATGTGGCTAAAATACAAAAGTCCGGGGGATAGGGCAGAAATGACCTCATAAAACAGGTAAGATGAGGAAAGATGACTGCTTCTATTAATTAACCCATTCATTCATTCCACATACCTTCTCCTTCTGTAGTGGACTAAAACCATTGATTAAAATTATAGACATTGGTGAGGGAATTGTTGGACAATCAAAACAAGCATAAGAAATGCCAAATGCAGATAGATATTATCTTGTGGGTTGCAAACTATCTGTGCTGTATTTCACTATGAGTTACTGTGGTGTGCGTTTGACTCTGGACTCCTTGATGATCCACAGACACCGAGGCACCACCTATAGAGAGGATGGCCAGGACCCATAAAAATGAGCCTTCTCTTCATCAGTGGGAGTACAGTTTTCCAGATACGGAAACTTGTACACTTTCCCATGTTCTCAGAAAGAGGATGCAATGATGTAATGGATAATATAATCTCCTGTCTCATCCTTTTACATATTTGTGATGCAGAAAATTTAAGATATGAATGTCACCCAGGCTCCCCCACTCATACTCTGTAAGTTTGTTTGCTCACTCATTTTCTGATTTACTCTCACCATTTGAAGCCACTTCTGCCTTTGTAGACTTTTTCTTTTCTGGATTTTGTTGATAACTAATTGGGAGGAAAGGGAGGCGGGTGGGAAACCAAGATATGTGTAAACTGAGGTTGGGAAAGGGGCCCCTAAGGATATTTTGGAGGAGAAATTGACTTGGAGGAGCTAAGACATGGGAAAAGCACATGGGGAACATGTGCTTTAAGTAACATTGCTGTGGACTCTGTATCTCCTTCAGAGTGTTCGAGAAATATCAGTCAGGAGTTGCTTTATTTTGCCATTTTAGCTGGTTGTTGGGTTTGTCCAATGGATTCAGACGAGACTCTGAGACTGGAGGATGCGAGTCATGGCTTGGTTATATGGAGTTGGGAGGGGGCTTCCAGCTGGAGTGCGGACCAAGATGTCGTGTTCTAGCTGTGACTGGACTGCAGTCGTTGCTGCAGATATGAGCAGAGAGCACAGCTTCACACTTTCTGGTTAGGACAGGAGCACTGCTGGTCTTGGAACTTTGGAACAGGATCCAATCAAGTTTAAGACTTGAGCCCTGGGAACTATGGGCTAAGGGATAATGCACTGCGTAGAGGTCGCTGCGTTGGAAACCAAACAAAAGAAAGCAAGATAAGAACTCTCAAGAAACAGCTAAGGACTTAGTTTCCGCTGTAGTTTGGATATCGACTGTCCTGCAAAGGTCCACGTGTAGAAGGATTGGTCCCTGAGGTGGCCTGTTAGGAGGCGCTGTGTCCTTTTAGGAGGTGGGGCCTTATCTTAGGATGCAAGGAGTATGCCCTTGAAGGGGTTTGTGGGACCCTGACTCTTCTTCTTCCTTTTTCTCTGGCTTTGCTTTCTGGCTGATGAGATACATGCTTTTCTTCAGCATGCACTCTCTTCATGATGTGTTTCCTCACCAAAGGCCCAAAGAAAAGGAGGTCACTTGATCATGAAAGCATAGACTGGAACCTTGCAGTCATAAGCCAAAATAACCCTTTTCCTTTTATAAGTTGATTGCCTACAGTATTACATTACAGTAACAGAAAGCTGGCTAATACAGTTTCCATGTTAATACATATGAATGAATGATTTCTTAAGAAAACTCCAAGAATAAGTATAGGCCAGATCCACATTCTGCATGGTTAGAATTGTCCCAGAGGCACATTTGATTATATTATATTGCTCTAATTATGGATGAGTCTTTGTATGGGCTATAAAAAAAAAAAAGTGAGTGTTCCTAGACTTTCCTGCCCCTACTTCACCCCTCTCCAAAGATGGCTTCTTTTTCTCTGGCTGATTAGTGTTTCTCATCTCTTGAATTTTAAGCAGGATCCTTCAGTAGGTGGACTAGTTCTGAAGTTTCATGATAAAGAATTGATAGTAAAGGGAGTTTTATGTGTCCACTTTACTGGGTTAATGGATGCCCAGAGAGCTGGTAAAGCTTATCTCTGGGTGTGAGGGTGTTGCCAGGAGAGATTAGCATTTGAGTCAGTAGATGAGTAGAGAAGATGCTGGTGTGGGCAGGCATCATTAATCCATTACGGCCTGAATAGAACCCACAGAGGAAGGATGGATTTGCTGGGTCTGAGCTGGAGCATCCATCTTCTCCTGGCCTCCTGCACCAACACTCCTGTCTCTCAGGCCTTTGGACTCAGATAGAATCCCACCATTGGCTTTCCTGATGCTCCAGCTTGCAGATAACAGATGTGGGGCTTCTTGGCCTCCATAATCATATGAACCATTTCCCACAAGAAATCTCTTTTTAGTTGTATCCTACTGGCACGGTTTCTCTGGAGAACCCCATTAATACAGTGGTAAAAGGAGATGGGTAGGCAGGCTAGGATATATCAAGTTTTCCTGGAGGTTGAGGAGAGGAGGGACTCTCTAGAAACTATGAGGTGTGATATTTGAACACACCTGGCATTTTTTCTGGCAGTTTTATTTATTACTGTTTACAACTTTATTGAGGAATAATTGACATACAATAGACTACACATTTTTTTTTTTGGTATGGGGAATTGAACCCAAGGGCACTTAACCACTGAGCCACATCTACAGCCCATTTTATTTTTTATTTTGAGACAGGGTCTTCTCAAGTTACTTAGGGCCTCACTATGTTGCTGAGGCTGGTTTTGAACTGGCGATCTTCCTGCCTCAGCCTCTTGAGTTGCTGGGACTATATGTGTGTGCCACTGTGCCAGGCTATTAAAGTTTTGGATAAATTTTGAGATATGTAAATATTTATGAAGCTATCACTGCAATGAACTTACAGATGAGAACTTTTTATTTTAAAGAGATAAAGGGACAGTGAGAGAGAAAGAGAGAGAGAATCAATTTTATTTAGTTTTTCATGTGGCTTTCGTTACTCTGACACTTGGTTGTGTTTGTGTGCTGGGCTTCGAACCCGCATCCTAGTGCATGCCAAGCAAGCACCAGAACCTCTGAACCATTGCTCCAGTCTCTACAGATGAGACTTTAAGAGATATTGCTGTAGGACTGGGATCACAGCTCAGTGGTAGAGCATGTACTTAGTATGGGTTCAACCCCTAGCACCAAAAGAGGGGAGAGCCAAAAGGAATCTTTTCTCTTTCTGAGTCAACTGCCTAAGGAATTGCTGTGAAGTGTGTACTGTCTTCACTGTGTTTAAGAAGCACAAATAGAGTTTGCATTACTTAAAATTACCTTTTGTTTGCTGGATATTTTTAATTTTACCAGGACTCTCTTCAGATTCCAGGCTATTGCTTCAGTAACATTACCTTACACTACACACTTTAGATGGCTGTTTCTTTAACATTATTCAATTGAAAGTACAATCTCATGTAATTCTATGGTTGGTGGATGCTTGGGATGAGAAGTCATTGCACTACAGTCACAATTGCTAGACAGTTTTCTTGAGCCAAGGGCAAATTTCTAATCTCTAGTAGAGTGATGGATTACACGACTTTTGGCAAGCTCCATTTTTATAGCTGAACTTGGGATAAACTGTGGACTCCAGAGAGTTGAAAGCTATGATACTTAGCAAAACCTTGAAGTAGAGCTATCTGGGTTGCTAATTAGAGTCAGATTCAAATGCTTAGGTAATCAGTAGAACTGATGGTCAGATTATGATCCTTTTTCTTTTCTTTTCTTTTCCTTTTTTTTTTTGAAGAGAGAGAGTGCTGATTTTTTTCATCTTGTTTTTGTTTTTCCTTTATTTATTTGTGCATACGGTGCTGAGGATTGACCCAAGATTTTGAGCATGCCAGGCAAGTGCTCTTCCACTGAGCTACCCTCCAGTCCCAGATTATGATCTTTTTACTAAAACTAAGGAACCTGATCAGAATAGTTGCCTCTGCGTGACAGAATGAAAACCATTCTCAGGAAACATTTCTGGGTGTACTTTAACTTATAGATGTGCAAGCCATCAAGACTCCATGACTCCGAAATTCAGTGGTGTACGAAATGGATCATTTTGGATTGGAGAGTTTTAAAGAATATACCATAAATTTCCCATCAAAATCATAGAAAAATTTAAATAGAATTTCTTTAGTACTTCTGATTTTAAACAGTGTCCCTTTATGGTGAGGTCTCCAATATAAATTCAGTATAAATTACATCCCAAAGTAAACCACTTAATTGTATATGCTATGTAAGACTGCTTTCAACTGAAAGTAACAGAGACCATGACTTGACTGGCCCTAATACTTCAGGATTTATTATCTGGAAAAACAAATGCACAGCTTAGGCATCTTTAAGGTTGTTTACTGACTAAAAAACATCATGAAAAATCCAAGGTCTTTTCAGCTTTATTAGGATATCAACCTCATCTTCAGGCTAGCTCTCTCCCTAGTCACAAGGTGACTGCAGAAGCTCCAAGTGTACATTGTCACTCAACAACATCGAGTGGCAACAAAGTCATTCTACATCTTTGTTTACCATTTTAAAGCCAGCTATAATCTTTCCCCAAAGCCCCTCAGTTCTCTCTCTTTCATCTCTCACTGTTCAGAGTGGTGTAATAAATTCATGCTCAAATGACCTAATAACAGGATGACACCACAGTGATAAACTTAGACCAATAGGGACCTACTACTGAGCTGCTAGGAAAGAGGTGACCACCAAAGCAAAATTAGTGTTCTGCTAACCAAGAAAAAGGGGGAGCAGTCACATACCATGCAGAATTATAGATATAATCTGACAATATTGAAAACACATGTCATAGATGATGATTTTCATTAAGGTTCATTTCTAAACCATCTTTCCTGTAAAAAATTTAATAGCAGTACTCATAGTTTATAGAGACCACTCTTGGTCCATTGCAGTAAAACCACATCCTTTAGGGCTGGAGTGCTGGCTCAGTGGTTATGGCACTTGCCTGGCTTGTGCAAGTACGTGAGTTCAAACCCCAGCACCACGTACACAAAGAAGTCTCAGAGCAATGAAAGCCACATGAGAAACTAAATAAAAATTCTCTTTTTTTTCCTCTCCCTCTCTCACTATCACTCTCTTTAAAAAAAAATCCACATCCTTTGCACAGAGAATGTTTTTTAGTTTAGTTGTCAATAGATGAGGTTGGTATTGATGGAAAAAAGAAGGGGCATGGTGGTCCTCTGTGAGAACTTGGTTGAAGATTAGCCTGAAGATGCAGAATCACAAAGTAAATCAGAGAAGGAAAGTTGAATTTGGAGGTGAACAGTTCTAGTCACTGTGTGGTCCAGGGAAAACTACTTGGAAGGAAATTTAAAAAAAAAATCTGAGCTCTAGACATACAGTTCACAAACTGTGTAAAAGATTTCACCTCGTGGAGTGCTATCAGTGCAACAAAGCGAAGGTCCTAGTTGTGTTTTAGTTCCACAGTAATGGGGCATCGGTGGTATAGCTCATGCTTTGTGTGTGCCAGAGAAATTCTAGATGAGAGTAAAGAGGCAGCTGGTCCACAGTGCCTTATATTTACCCTGCTCTGGTGGGCATCAAATGCCTCCTGTGCTCTGGGCAGTCCCTCCAGCAAAGGCAGGAGGCAATGGTGGTGATGAAGATGAAGGCTCTCCAGGAACAGGAAGTTGGGTCTTCCAGTGGCCATCCTTTCCTAATTCCTCCTTCTCCAGCCCAGGAGGTCTGGCTCCCTGGGTTCCACCAGTGCCTTTAAACCATGTCTGTCCTCTCCTTTACCTGCCACACCCTCTGCATGCCCTGGCAACAGAGTGAGGAATGAATTGAAGACCCTTCCCCCAAATGCCCAGTGGATTTGCTTGAGCTTCTGCGAGGGACCAAAGGGTCACAGACGGGTGAACTTCCACTCCCTTAGTAATACAGGAACTGAAGGGGAAGCTTGGACCTGGATAAGCAATCCAACCTTGCGGCTGTGGGGCTCTTCCTACCATACTGCAAGGGGAACCTCAGGCTTAGGCCCTTCATGGACATTCCTCAGAACACCAGGGTTTAATATTTGCATTTTTCTTTCTCTGGGTTCCTGTGCACTTAGATATTTGCGGTCTGTTATATTGTGAGATTTTAGCTAGTTTTTTTTTTTAGCACAAAGGATGAAAGCCTTGAGATATTCTCAGGAGGAAGATTCTCTAGCTGGCACTGAATCAAATTCTTTTCTCTGAGGGAGGACTGCTGTTGAGATAGGGTGGGGTGGGTTCAAAACTTTTGTAACATGCTCTGGCTTTGGGCCCAACATTGTTGAAAAATGCTCAGAGGAGACTCAGACCACTTGGACTTTTGGCTTTAAAACTATCTTTGTTTAGATGTTCAAATTTGTTTAAATATTTTCTCAAGCAGAAGAAATAAAAGAACTTAAATAGAACCCCCCAAAACAAATTCTTTCCCAATCTAGATTGGCAAATTCACTTCAGCATCCTATTCATATCTTTATGAATATTACTCAAGAGAAGTAAAATGCACAGAACTTAGCTGAGATTGAAATCCTCCAGACTTTTTTTTTTTTTTTTAAAGAGAGAGGGACAGTGAGAGAGACAGAGAAAGAGAGAAACAACTTTATTTAATTTTTTACATGGCCTTAGTTGTGTACGTGGTGCTGGGGTTTGAACTCAGGTCCTCGTGCTTGCTAGGCAAGCGCTGAAACCGCTGAGCCACCACTCCAGCCCCTCCTCCAGACTTAATAGCAACAATAATTACTGTTATTTTATTTGATGTTACTATTGCTAGGGACCGTTCTGAGTATTTAACATGCCTTATCTTAATCTTTTTTAATAGTCCTTCATCCTAAGTGTGATTATCCCCATTTTACCAGTGAGAAACTGGAGGCTCAGAGGGCAGAAGGAGCTTGTCTAGGGTATCCTAGTAAGTGTCAGAGCTGGGGTGCTAACCTAGATTTGTTTGACTTCAAGCCTGCTCTCTATAGTGCTATTCTGGTAAACGTTTACCCACCAAGTGTCTGTCAGGGAAGGGAAGCCAAAGGAAAGTTTAATTTACCTGTGTCTGGGTGATAGCAAACATCAGGATGATTGGCTATGCTAAAAACATTTTAAATCTGGATATTCTGGGTAAAGCAATTGTGGTACAGTAGAAAGAAACAGAGGGACAAAGGGCCTGGACAATACACAAATTAAAAAAAAAATTCTTTGGGGACTGGAGCGGTGGCTCAGTGGTTGGAGTGCTTGCGTGGCACGCACAAAGAATCAAGTTCTAACCCCAGCACCATGTACACAGCTGAGTATTGGAGAATTCAGAACCAGATGAAAAATAAATAAAAACTGATTTCCTCTCTCTCTCTCTCTCTCTCTCTCACACACACACACACACACACACACATACACATGCACACACACTCTCATCTCAAAAAAATTAAATCAAATTGAATAAATTCTTCAAAGGTTTTAAAAATATATTCAAAACAATTGCCTTCCATGGCATTCAGAAGTTAGGAACTTAGGGACAGATATCTGGCACCAGTCCTCTGGATCTAGTTGTTTTGTTCTGTTTCTTAGACTCTGGTCCTTGCTGATTTTAAGTTTAAGATAGACAACCTGAGGGACTGCAGTGGTAGCTCAGCGGTTACAGCGCTTGCCTGGTATACACAGTGACAGGGGTTTGTACTCCAGTACCACGTACACAACAAAGTGTAGATAACAAAATTTATATGAAAAACTAAATAAAAACTTGAGTCTCTCTTTCTCTCACTGTCCCTCTCTCTTTAAAATAATAAATAACATAAAATAAAAAGATAGACAACCTGAATCCAAATAGATTAAATATTGCTACAAGTCACCTCTTAGGTTTGTCTCCTAAATTCACTTTGCATGGAAATGGTAAAAGCCATGGGCTTTGGCAAGTTTTCTCACATGGATACATGGAAATCACAGGAACTGTTAGGTTAAGGCTTAATGTTTAAGAAATTAAATCCTCTACATTCTACTTTGTCCAGAAGGAATGTTGAGAAAGAAAAGTACAGTTCTGTTTCCCCATGGATGTGATAAAGTCTGAGACTTGCAAAGGAGCTTAAGTAGTACAACTTGTGTAAGAAGAATTCTTTGGGTGCAGTTAGTATAAACAAAGGGTCCTTGGCACGAACAGAGAACTAAGCAGCTGCAAGAGATTTGCTTAGAAAACCAAAAGATTAAATACTCTTAAGAGAAGGGAGGGAGAGGAAATACCCACTAGGGTCTCTGTTATTCCCTTCTTTCCTACTTCTGGGTAGCCTTCTAGGATTAAATATGCCTACTATGGCTAAAACGACCAAAAAGAATCTTCTCTTTAAGAATGAACATTTTGTCAGTATTTTCCCTGTGTCTCTGTAAATTTAAGCAAACACAGAGGTCTAAGTTTAAATCACTAGAAATAAATCAGAAAAGAGGACATTGGTAGGACTTTGCCTCCCATGAGAATGTTATGAGAGTTAATAAGAGTGATTGATGCAGAGAGGAATTGCCCTTAAATGAAATAATTGAAAGTACATACCAGAACTACTTTTTTTAATATGGAAAACCCGGGGGAGCAATAATACAGTGGAAGAAGTTTTTTTGGGAGTCTTGCTATTCCTTATGATACTGTGGCTCCCCGTATTCGAAGTTGCTTAAGACATGAACATGAAATTAACCAGGGCTTGTTTCATATTTTCACATAATTCAAATGGTCATGTCTTTAAAAATAGTCCTTATTGCTACAACATGGCTTTCAGCTCAAAGCTGGGAAATGCGCAATCTGTAATTTCACCAGGAAGTTTGTACAACCTCAAAAAATTATTAGAATACACTAGAAATAAAATTCCTATTATGTTGAAACATGGAATTTTTGAAATGTGACTTTTTGACCTAAAAATAATAAATGTGTGTTCTACTAAAAAAAAAATAATACAAGACAACTGAATAAAGCATATGATTAATATCACAAGGTCACCAGAAAAAAATAAGCTAGATCTATGTAACTGATATAAAAGATATACAAGATTATTATGAAATGATAAGAACATGTTCTCAAGTGGCATATGTTTTTACAAAAAATACACAATTAATGTTAGCACATGAAATATGGAAGCATACACACTAATCTGTTAATAGTAGCTATAACTAGAAATTAAAATTATTACAGGAAACGTATCCTATATAACATATTTCTATAATATGTTTATTTCTAGATAATAAGCGTGTATCATGTTTGAAATAAAATAGACTATTTTAAACATCTGAATATAGAGGTAGCAAATAATCATGAAAAGATGCTCAACATTACTTAATGATTATTAAAATGAGAAGCATTCAAATTAAAACCACAATGTGGTACCACTGTGCATCTATCATCACGGCTAAAGTGACAAATAGTGATAGCCCTAAATGCTGGAGGGGATGCCAAGAAACAAGGTCCTTTATACATTGTTGGTGGAATATAAAAGAGGTATAACTACTTGGGGAAAGAGCTAGGCAGGTATTTTGCATATATATGTATATATATACACTTAGTATATGACCCAGCAATTCCAATCTTAGGAAAAGAAAAAGAAAAACTGATTTTCATACATAAATCTTACATAGATGTCTGCAACATCTGGAAATAGTGCAGTGACCTTCAACTGGTGCACAGATAAGCTCGGGTCCACCTAGGACATGGAGCAGTGCTCAGCAGTGAAAGGGAATCAACTATTGATACATGGGATACCATGGATGCATCTCAAATGCTTTGTGCAGATGGAAGAAGCCAGACTCAGAAGACCTCCTGCTTCCATTTATCTGGCATTCTGGAAAGGCACCACTGTAGGATTGGAGAACAGATTAGGGGCATCCAGGGATTAGGGGTGGGATGAGGAGAGTGCAGCATCAAGGGATGTTGTAGGATGATGGAACCGTTCTGTATCTTTATTGTGGTGATGGTTACACATCTCTAAATCTTTGCCAACACTCATAGAACTTTACACCAAAAAAGTGAATTTTACTATATGTAAATTTTAAAATAACTGTTAAAAAAGAAACGTGCCATCTGGGCGTGGTGGGGCATGCCAGTAATCCCCTCAGGTGGCTGAGGCAGGAGGATCACAAGTTCAAGACCAACTCAGGCAACTTAGACTCTGTTGCCAAATAAAAAGTAAAAAGGGTTGGGGTGTAGCTCAAAGGTAGAGCACCCCAGTTGGATTCAATCCCAGGTATCATCCAAATTATATAAATAAATAGGAAAGAAAGAAACATGATACTGAACATGATATTTAAAAATCTCTCCACAATGGGGCTGGAGTGGTACTTCAGCAGTTCTGAGCCCTTGCCTGGCATGCGTGAGGATCCGGATTCAAACCCCAGAACCACATACACAACTAAGTGTTGGAGAAACAAGGGCCCAATGAAAAAAATTAAATAAAATTAATTCTCTCTCTCCTCCTCCTCCCTTTCTCTCTTAAAAAAAAAAAGTCTCCACAATTATTAATTCATCATGTAAATTTTCTGGGTAGAGTTAAGAGAAATACCTTTTAAGTTGACAAAGATGGTTGACAAGAATAAATTACCTGTGAGATTCTTGCTACTTGAGGAAAGAGTAGGAGTTCAAAGCTATAGCTTGGAAGCTCCACATAAATGCAAACTGGATGCAGGAAAGGTCAATCCTCACGTGACCTATGAACACGCTACAGTGCAGATGATGTCATCAAAGCTGGGACATCAGACAGCTCCCCTTTCACACTGGAGGATTCCCTTGTCCTGCCCATTGATTAGATAATAATCAGATTATTTGATCATGTTTTTAAAAAAGAATTCCTCATCCTCCTTCTTCCTTCTGTCAAAACTGTGAATAAGAAGGTGCTCTGAGGCCAAAGCAAGATTCACTCTCCTCTGAGAGTTTTCTGGACCAAAGTGTGTGTATCTGCTTGGGCTCCAAAAGCTAACCTATAGTGCTCCCACCAGCAGCATGAGAAGAATCTCTAGCAATTAGCATAGTGTTTGGCAAAACAAAAGCATTGTTTTCAGTTATCTTTTCCTTTTAAGTTAGTGTGTAGTATGGAGGGACAATAACGAAAGGCAGCACAAGAAGAAATAAAGGAGGAGGGAAAGGAGAAAAAAACAGCACAACAGAATTCGCTAGGCCTGGAAGGCCGATCTTATTTCTGTCACTTCCATTTTCCAGATCAGCCTAAAAAGGAGGCCAGCCCGATTCACAGAATTTATCATTGATGATTCAGGCCCAACAAGATGGAGTTTGTAAATACAGAAAGCACCATCTGCTTTGTGTAAATAAGTCTTTAAAATGGAGCTGGAGGGATGGGTATGGTGGGGCAGTGAGGTAAGAGGTGACCTGCTCTCACAACAGTGTTTGCAGGGGTGGACACTAATGGAAATGCCCCTCCCAGGTGCCTTTCGATTGTTTTATTTCCCTTCTTGCAATAGAGCACCTTTCCCCTCCTTCCGGAAAAGAACAGGGGGAGGTTGGCTTTCTGCTTATTTGATTCTCTCATTGTTTATTGTAGCTGCCAGGAGCATTAAGTAGTGGCTAAAATTTTTTCAATCCCAACCAATAAGTTAACACCTCCCACATGTAGGTCATGCGGACCAAGCCCATGAGGCCCTTTCTCTAAACTTGTCTTTGAAGAGATAATGGCCAGAAACTGTCACTAATGTGTTACTAGTGTTCTGCACTGATCCAAGAGCCAGAGTGTGAGCTACACACTCCTCATCCCCATTCATCCTTGGCTTCAAGTAGAATAGAAAGAGCTGGAACTTTGGCTCCCTCACTGCTAATATGGGAAATTGAGGGTGAGGACCTGGTTCTTTTCCTTGTTCTTAGTCATGTTCATCTTGGTGGTAGCATTACAGTAGGGCTATGTTGCTTGAATGAGGGACTGAATCTTCCTGAGTCAGAGTTTTGTCACACTAAATAGATGATGTTAGATTACAGGGTTTCCCAGGTCCCTCACATTCTAGAAAACTGTGAGTTGATGAAAAAGGGAAAAAATATAGGAGTCCCATTTAGATCAAATTCAGAATGGAGCTCAAGAATACATGATACTCAGAATTCAACCTGAATCATTAACTGACAAATAAATCTGTTCATTCAATCTATAGAATAAAAATTTTAAAAGTGACAAAGGGAGACAAATAACACTATTAAAAGACAATTTAGAAAGAGATGTTCCTAAAGTTCTATGGCATGTGGCATGAAGACATTCAGTAAGCAGGGTTTTAGGTCTGCCTACCAGGTTCAAATCTCAGCCTTACCACTCAGCAGCTCTGTAACCTAGCCAAGTTTATTTCTCTGAGCCTCTCTTTGTAGATATAAAGGAAATACTAATATTATTCTCCTTAAGGAGTTCCTGTGAGGATTAAAAAAAATCATGCATGCCCACCTGGATCACAAAACAGTTGATAAATATCATATATAATTGAGTATTACTGCTTCTACAGATAGTGTACAGTGGATATCTCTCCAAAACTATATATGGCACTAGATGGTGGTGGAGAGAAGGGACAGCCATGGTGGAGTGACTAAGGCATCACATTAAGCATTGAAGTCCGGGATTTAGTTCAAGATAATGCAAAGGTATAGAATGTGCCCACAAACAAACAAAATTCCACAGTGCAAATTACATCAGGTACTCTGCTTACTACCTAGGTGACTTGAGCATGTCACCGAGGCTTTCCATGAGAATACTAACACTTATCTCAAGAATGTTGAAATGAGTTAGATGAGATAATGCATGTGAGATCATTCATTGTAAACGGTAAACTCCTCTATAAATAAAGCATTATTATAAACCAGTAAGATCATGAACAAAAAACTGTAACAAAAGTCTTTCTAAAATGAGACAACTGTGTATCTGACATGATGAAATACTTTGCCTTTTTGTGTAATGATTCAGGGTTATCTTCATGAACATCTATTACTGACAAATCAAATGTTCCCATCTGTGGGGCTTTGCCATTTTAATCTGCTTTCATGTACGTAGCCTCCTTTCATTCCCACAGCCTGAAAGGTGCATAGGTCATCTGTCCATATGCTGACCCTGTCCTTCATTCTTGCTTTGTAGCTGCCATGGTCTAGCCTCTGATCCTACTTCTCTTCGTGCATGCTGTGTGATTATTATTGGAAGCAGACACAAGAATTATATCAAACGCTCATCTTGATGTCAAGTCAAGGAGCGCCCTTGAGCAATGTAGAGGCATCCAGAGGAATTTTAGAAGGCTTTAATTAGCAGCAGTTAATCTCTTATCGTGTGAACGAAGTGGAATGAGGTGGAGTGAGTTTTATATTATGACAGGAAAGGTGGCGAACATTGTACCTGTATAACGGCAGTGAGAATGAGAAGCAGGCAAGGGATTTCATAGGAAGTGAATCATGAACTTCATTCAATGAGTCTATAGCATTTATTGTGTGTTCGATGTTACAGTAGGGACTGGAAATACCACAGTGAGTAAAACAGATGAGACATTGATCTCCGGGAATCTATGACCCATGGTACTTGTAACTGGATGGTGAGAGAGAAAGAGGAAAGTCAAACAGCTATGTCTGTCTTGGAGTCTGGGGGCATGGAGGTGTGATGGACAGCAATGAAAGGCTTGAGGACTGAGCAGGTTTGAAAGAGGCGCACTCACTGCTCAGCTGATGAACTTGAAGAACTGACAGTTGGTTAAAGTACTTTTCTAGAATGAAATGAGCTCTGGATTAAACTCTTGGGTTTTGTGGCTGATACCACGTGGTTCATGTGGAGATATATAGTTTCTCGGAGTCTAATGAAAGAGGCACTCCGTGTGACTGGATACTCACTTAATCCTGGTCCTAAATTTTCGGAGACATTTTTCTTGTAAACCCTACATGAGAAAATTCATTAAAATAGTAGATAATGTCTTTGAGTATAACTTTATAAAAAGAAACCGAAATGCTCATGAAGTTAGTTTTTCTCAAAAAGACCTACTACAAAAATTAAAAACATAAAATTAAATCTTATCTCAGACAAGGTACTTTTTAAAAAAATTTTATTGAGTTCTTGTACAATCATAAATGTATATATAATAACAATATGATATGCATTTGTTCTTAGACCAGAATTAGCCCCACATCACCCACACCCCAGAATCTTGATTCTTCTATATTTCAACCCTACAAGCGATATAAATGCTTAGATTGTGAATTTTCCAGAATTAAATGATTGCATAAGTATTATTTGGATTCTCAGGGGGGTAAAAAGTATGCTACAATGTTGATTTAGACAATGTACTTGTGAAGACGGTAAAATAATACACTCCAAGGATATTATTTTCTGATGATCTAACTCAATATAGGGATTGGCTATAGAGAAATAGCATGTCCCTTAGAATGTGTCTCAAAGATCAGGGGTGTCCAGGAAACTGTGGCCAAGGGATGACCAAATTCTCTGCCTGGAGCCTGACATGGCTGTATTCGGTGTGGTTCATCAAAGGAAGCTCCACAGGCCACAGATGTTCACTAGCAGAGTTGAAAGATTATTGAGAAAAGTTAGGAGACTTTTATTTTTTTTTCTGTTTCCCTGGGAGTTGGACTAGACCAGGGATCATTGAACTTCCCTGCAGAAATAGGCTGCACAGTTGGTAAAAGCATATTTCCCCTGACAAAGATATACTGACTCTGATCAGACTCTTAAAGAATTTCTTTGAATCTTATTGCTTTGCACCATAAGCTGTATAAGGAATCATTTTATTTTGAAAAAGTTGTGAAAGTAGGTTTATTCTATCCAGTACTTTGACCAAAGAAAAATCTATTTTTCAGTCATCTATAGGGCAGTGGCTCTCAATTTTGGCTACACTTAAAATCATCTGGAAAACATCTAAATCTATGGGTTTCTGATTAAACCAGGGATTATGATTTAACAAGCCTGGGGTTCTTGTTTTGGTTCTGGGGGGTTAGAAAATGTCCCAGGCAATTCCCATGTACAGCTATTGAGAATATATCTGTTTCTGAGGTCTGCTCCAACTTCTCGGTAGTAAGGCCATGTCATCAGCACAGTGGCACTTCTCATGGCCAGTAGGGTATGCACCATCCACACAGTGGCACTTCACATGGTCAGTGGGATATGCACCCTCTGCAACTTGCGGGGTGTCTTTCTCAGGTTGCATGGTACAAAGAGAAAAAAGAGAGCAACCTTGGCACATGTCTCTTTCTTTCTTTCTTTCTTTCTTCTTTTTCTTTCTTTCTTTCTTTTTCTTTCTTTCTTTCTTTCTTTTTCTTTCTTTCTTTCTTTTTTTTAAAGCGAGAAGG